>CATIWM010539271.1:0-70496 GCA_949671775.1 Mallotus repandus | reverse complement strand
ATTGAAACAACAAAAATAAACAAAATTTTATGTTGTTGATTGTTTTTTATTTTTGTTGATTGTCAGTTATTGATTACTGTTTATTTTTGTTGATTGTTGTTTATTTTTGTTTTTTATTTTAATTTGTTTATTAAAATGTCTAACAACTTCTTTTTAAAAAAAAAAAAAATATTTGATACTTATTGATCATCAATATGTAACAAGTTTACAATTTTTATAATGTATTTGTAACATAAAAAAAAACTAAAAAAAACAAAAAAAAAAACAACAAATCAAAATAACAAAAAAAACTAAAAACAACAACTGAAACAACAAAAATAAACAAAATTTTATGTTGTTGATTGTTTTTTATTTTTGTTGATTGTCAGTTATTGATTACTGTTTATTTTTGTTGATTGTTGTTTATTTTTGTTGATTTTGGTTTATTTTAATTATTTTTTAAATTATTCCTTCATTATTAATGACAAAATTAAGGACATAAATAAAATTATTACTTTTATTAGTATTAATGGTAAAAATAATAAATTTTTGGACATATTTCATAATTTTATTTATGTAACAAATTATTTTATTTTTATTTGATACTTATTGATCATCAATATGTAACAAGTTTACAATTTTTATGATGTATTTGTAACATAAAAAAAAACTAAAAAAAATAAAAAAAAAACAACAAACCAAAATAACAAAAAAAACTAAAAACAACAATTGAAACAACAAAAATAAACAAAATTTTTTGTTGTTGATTGTTTTTTATTTTTGTTGATTGTCAGTTATTGATTACTGTTTATTTTTGTTGATTGTTGTTTATTTTTGTTGATTTTGGTTTATTTTAATTATTTTTTAAATTATTCTTTCATTATTAATGACAAAATTAAGGACATAAATAAAATTATTACTTTTATTAGTACTAATGGTAAAAATAATAAATTTTTGGACATATTTCATAATTTTATTTATGTAACAAATTATTTTATTTTTATTTGATACTTATTGATCATCAATATGTAACAAATTATTTTATTTTTAACAAAAATCAACAAATATAAACAAAGACAAACAACAAAAACAATTGAAAAATAACAACTGAAATAATAAAATCGACAAAAATCAACAAAAACAACAAAAAATTGTTGTTGATTTTTGATGCAGTTTGTTATTTTTTTTATTTTTTATTATTAATAATAAAATTAAGACCATAAATATTATGTTTACTTTTATTAGTATCAATAATAAAAATAATAATTTATTTGATATATTTCATAATTAGCTCTGGAACAATAAAATTTGTGCCTTCACTATTAGCATAATTCAAACATCTGCAGCTATTATATTCAAGATAATCAAAAACTTTATGCCTGGTAGAATGATATTCACCAATAGAAAATGAATTATGAGTCAATTTTGTCATGGCAGCCAAATCTGCAACTATAGTTTCAACAACGTTAGACCACCATTGGTATTTTGGATCAATATCAACAATCGATTCTTCCAACAAAGAAAGTTCTGAAATGATGCAGCGATTAATCATCACTGTCCTTCAAATTTTTCACTAAGAAAAAAGTATTGTGATATAAATAAATCAAAGAATAATACATAAATGAACAAAAAGACTAAAACTGAAAACAAAAAAGAAATAAATAAAGTTAAAAATAAAAATTGAAAAGACAAAATTGAAAAAAAACATATGAATTAGGTCGCTAACGAAATTAAAATGGTCAAAGGGTACATGAGATAAAATTTTCTCTTAAAATAATTCAATTCAATTTGAAAGAAAATATATCATCTGCATAACCATATGTAATTTACTTCTCAGATTAATTTGAAATATATATCTTAAATTTATTTGATAATATATTAAGATTACGGAGAAGTTCTCATTAAAAAGTCATACAATTAAATTTAATATCTTTCCATTTAAACCTATAATTTTTTAATTTATTGACAATAATTGTTCTTGTTTAATTGACATTTTGAGTTCAATTTGATGTATATACAGTAGTTCTAAATTTGTTATTAAAAGAATTTTATCATTGGTGTAGTTCTGCACATATCATATTCAATTAATTGTAGTTTAATAGATTCCAATTATTGGTGATTTAGAAAAAAGATCATTTAAGCATGAACTTTGAGGTTATAAATGTCTATAAATAGAAGTGAATATTTCAAAAAAAAATTAATGGAGAAAATTAAATTAAAATATGTTACTCCTCTGTTCTTAAATAATTGACGTTTTAAAAGTTTAATTTTGTTCCTAAATAATTGATGTTTTAAGTTACCAATGCATTTTAAATACTTGTTTTCATATTTCATCGTTATTTAATATAAGAAATTTAATTAAATAAATATCTACTCCCTTTAGAACTTTATATAAAGCTAATAATTGGTTAAGAGAATTATTATAAGGGTTGTATAATATTTTATACATATATTAAATATATTTCTTAATCTATATGTGAAATATTTAAACATCAATTATTTAGAAACAGAATGAATAAATAATAATGACATAGGACCGAATGTTGGATAAAATGGCATACCAAAGGGTCAAATTGCAGTTTCAACTATAATTCGAAATTTATACTAGAACTTAATAATCTTTTATCCTAATAAGAATTTTTTTCGTTTAAAATTAAATCATATTAGTCTTTATTTTAAAAAAATTTTACATTTAAATTCTACAAATTAAATAAAATTTTAATTTTAATAACTAATTAACAAAAAATTATTTACAATAATAAGTAAAATTGATATTTTTTTAAAGGTATATGTTCCTAATTATAAAGTTTTAAAAAATTTTAAGCTTATATAACAATTTTTTAGAAAAATTTTAAAATTCTTTTGATCTTTTTTTTAAAATTATCATTTTATTTATTAGTCTAAATAATTGTTCATTAATTAATTATTAAAATTAAAAATTTATTTGATGTAAGGAATTTATATAAAAAAAATTAAAATAAGGTCTAATACAATTTAATTTTTTTAAAAAAGTTTTTATTAAGCTTAAAAAATATTAAAGTCTAATATTAATTTGGGGGTTGAATTTGCCCGTTTTTACCTAAAATTGCAAATACAAGAAGGGACCCATTCCAAGGATGGAGATACAGATACCTTCGAACCAAAATAAGTGTCTCTGCTGTTCAAAAAAAAAAAAAAAGTGTCGCTATCACTCTCTGTAACTTGGAAACATTTCCAATTTGTTGTTCTTTTTCTGTTCAACTTCTTTTCCCTTGCGGTGCTCTCTCCTTATGTCTTTTTCACTTTGTATTCTACAAAACTTATTCTAATTTATAACTCCTGTTAACTCTCTGTTTTTCTTAGCTTGCTCTGTTTCAGTTCCCTCTCTCGTTTCAGCTCACGCCCAATATAATTCGTCGATTCTCCTAAGGTTTTTAAAGTAAAACCCAATAAGTTTGCTTCTTGTTAACTTTGTATTAATCGTCCAAGCTTTCAGTAAGTGTCTCTTTCTCTTTGTTTCTATTTGTTTTTGTTTTTTTTATTATTTAATTAATACAGTGAGGTTAGGTCAGGTTAGCTATAAGAGGAAATTGAATTCTGGGGTTTGATTTGTTTTGTACTTTTCTTTATTCTTTTGCTTTACTGGAATATGGGCTTTATTATTATTATTTTTTTCATTTTGGTTCGATAATTCAAAAATATGGAATCATTTTTTTTTCTGGTGAAAAAGTTTAAAAGATGGAATCTTTTCTATTTTCTGGATTACCAAACGGATCTTAAGAAAGTAAAACTGTTAATCCAGTGTTTGGATGTTGAGAAAATTATATATACATATGATATGAATATTTCTGGTTGGTGGTGTTGTTATTGACTTATTGGTGAAAGAATAAGAATTTTAGTTATTATGCTCCAATAAGTTTACTGGTTATGTGAAGGTTAGTGGGTCTTGCTGTTCATAAAAGCAAAAAAAAAAAAAAAAAGTTAGCGGGTCTGTTTGCTTAACTAAAATCTTACGATTGCCTTCTGCAAACAATTGGAACTTAACCATTAGGAGTGTACACATTTGCTTCTTGTTGCTTAATTAATGCATACATGTGATCTTCTGTCATATAATGGTTGTTGATTGGTCGTGTATGTCTGTTATGTATTGTTTCTTTTTTTTATATATATAATTTCAGAAATAAATACATATGGCTGGAAAAGTTGTTCCTGCTCAACCTGCTGCTTTTGAGTATGAGCTTTTCGAAGATGATGACCACCTCAGAACTGTTGTGGTCTCGTCAAATCAGTCGACTCCTTGGATTGACCCTGCAAAATTAAAACTCCGGCACAGAATTGGGAGGGGTCCATTTGGTGATGTCTGGTTGGCTACTCATCATCAATCAACTGAAGATTATGATGAGTATCATGAAGTGGCTGTCAAGGTTTTGCATCCGGTGAAGGAGGATCATGTGAGGATTCTGTTGGATAAGTTTCATGATATGTTTTTGAAGTGTAGAGGAACAGAAGGTGTGTGTTTGATACATGGAATTTCTATTATAAATGGAAAGGTGAGTGATTTTGATGTGCTATGGCAAGTTTTCATTTCCATCTGACTGATGTTCGATAAAGAAATTATCCTTGCATACAATTGCAGATTGGCATCATTATGAACTTTTATGAAGGATCAATTGGTGACAAATTGGCTCACCGTAAAGAAGGAAAGCTATCATTAGCTGACGTTTTGAGGTTCTGTGCATCATATGCTTTCTCTTCTTCTACTTTGTATGGGTTAAGGTAGCAGTTCTGAATTTTTGCTGATACTTACAGGTATGGGATTGAGCTGGCACAGGGAATTTTAGAATTGCATGCAAAAGAACTCCTTGTTCTGAACCTTAAACCTTCAAACTTTCTTCTCAATGGAAATGATCAAGCAGTTTTAGGAGACGTTGGCATTCCTTACCTACTACTTGGAATTCCATTGCCAAGCTCAGATATGTCTGTCAAGCTTGGAACCCCAAACTATATGGCTCCAGAACAATGGCAGCCAGATGTAAGAGGTCCAGTATCCATAGAGACTGATTCATGGGGTTTTGCATGCAGTGTTGTTGAGATGTTGACAGGCATTCAACCTTGGTGTGGAAGGACAGCTGTAGAAATTTATAATTTGGTGGTTAGAAAGCAAGAGAAACCACGCATTCCTGAAGGCCTTCCTCCTCCCGTTGAAAATGTTCTCCGTGGTTGCTTTGAATATGACTTCAGAAATCGACCCCTAATGAGAGACATTTTACATGTATTTAAGAGGTAGCTGTTTACAGTCTTTTCCGGATCTAAACTGGTTGCTTTTTAGCATACAAGTGTTTAACATCATTTCCATCCTTTCAAGTGTTGAAACAGGAAACTGGGTCTTCATATATATATATATCAGTTGCCTAGAACATGTAGGGCAATTTATGAATGCAATAGGATAAACATTGAGCTCAAGAATGAATTTAGTATTAAGGCTGCAGTTGTAGAAGTGCATGATTTGCTAGATTCCATTTCTCAAATGTCTGAGTCTCTTTGGATGTTAAATTATGCATACTGGAGAAGTCCATGCATACGCCTTTAAAAGCTGGGATACTTGCAGAAACCAGTTTGTGAAGACATATGATCTTGTATCAGATGCTTGGGACAGTGAAAAAAAGTTTATACAATGAGTAAACATATGGATGCACTGTATTTTCAGGCAAATGCTGTTTATGCTATTTTTCAGTTTTCTTGTCTTATCTGTTGGTTTATCTGCTGAACCCACATAGATAAGGACTTGGAGGAGATCGCGCTGAAATTAACAGTTGCTCTTGTTGAAATGCCTTTCTTATGACATAGTGCAAACCATCTTGAAATGTTTTTCCTTCACTATTTTCTCTCTTTTACATGTAAATTTATGTGTGTGTGGTGCTTGAATGCTGCATTGACTAGTTAGATTAGAGGTTATCTTGTGTGTTACTTGTATGGCTTTCTCATCTATTGAAACACAATTTGCAGCTCACAGAATGCAGTTTATGGTGATGGAGGCTGGAGAGGACTTGGCGGCAGAACCTTACTGGAAAAATCAGGAGGTACTGGTTACTCAGAGTGGCTTCTTTTAAAGGATCATCTGCAAGTGGGGGACACAGTGCGATCCAGAAAACCTCCAAATTCACACAAGTCTGAAAATATGGATGTTCCAGAAGCAGTAGTGGTGGGCTTAGAACGTGACGCAGATCAAGATGGTTTCGTTTTGGTCAGGGTCCTTGGCATCCATGACCCACTAAGAGTTCCCATTTCAACCCTTGAGCGGGTCACTTTTGGCTTGGCAGCTGGAGATTGGGTGTGCTTGAAGGAGGAAGACAAAAAGCATTCACCAGTGGGCATTCTTCATTCCATCAACCGTGATGGAAGTGTGGCTGTTGGATTCATAGGAGTGGAAACTTTATGGAAAGGAAATTCTTCAGAACTTCAGATGGCAAAATCTTACTTTGTAGGTCAATATGTGAGGTTGAAAGCTAATGTTCTCAGCCCTCGATATGAATGGCCCCGCAAGAGGCAAGGAGCCTGGGCTACTGGGAAGATTTGGCAGATCCTGCCAAATGGCTGCCTTGTTGTCAAGTTCCCTGGCAGATTGGCTTTCGGAGAGGAGCATAGCACTTTCTTGGCGGATCCAGCTGAAGTTGAAGAGGTGTCCTTTAATACTTGTCCGGGAATGGTGAAAAAATATCAACATCTTGAGGATTTTCATTGGGCAGTGAGACCACTTCTGATAGCATTAGGTATTTTCACTGCTATGAAAGTAGGTTTTTTTGTAGGGAAGAAAATGGGGAGATCCAAAGGGAAGAAGCTACAGAGTAGTGTGGTGCAAAATGATGGCCAGTATCTGGATGGCCCAAGTAGTGGAAATGGTGGCAATCAACCATGGTTTCCACCGTCTGTGGCAAATATCCTTGGTGTTGGCACTGGTGCTGCACGGTAGTTAAAGTTTCTCAAGTTTGCAAAGATCTGTACATAAGCTAATAATAGCTATCTGCTAATATAGTGCATTTTTCTAACTGTTTTTCACAAGTTATGGTAGGAACTCTTCTACTGCCAAAGCGTTGACATCCTGCGCGCTTGGCTGTCGATAAATGTAGCATACAGGTGCCTGTATGCATGTGCAGCTCTTGCTTTTCAATAATAATGAATTCATTGGGCATTGTAACATTTTCTTTGTTCTTTTCCAAAGCCAAGATGTCCTGAGACTGTTAGAACTTGAAAGACGTGGGCATACTGACATAAATGGGAATTTTGGAAGAAAACCTGGCTCGGCCAAAAGCTCGTGTAAAGTACACTGCACATTTACTATTATAATTCTACAGCATACAACCAATCAGTCTTCTGAAGAACAAAGAACAAAGATGGGCACTGCGGAAAAGGACTCAACATCCAACGACAATATGCTCTAGTACACATTAGTTAATACACGTACATATTAAAAACTAAGCTTCACAATTTGATTAGTAAACAGCAACTCCAGCTTTTTGCACCAGCTGCTCAGTCAAATCTGACAATCGAGCAACTCCTGTTTTAATCTCCTGAAGACATTCATTGTTCTCAAACATGCTTAAAGCAGGATCCAAGTAATTTTGCAGGAACATACTAGTATCAGCATCAGCAACGCTCAAACTAGCTTTATTCAGTAACTCTCGACTCATATCTACAAGTTTATGTAACGCACTGGTTGCAGCTTCAACTTCTAGTTGAGCTGCCTCAAGTTGAAGCTTTTCAATAGCCAGGTCCCCGATGCTTTTCTCACCAATTCTTTCTTGCGCCAAAGTATAAAGCTCCTTCAGACGGGTAGCATCATCAACCATTTCGTCCTTGAGCGTTTTTAGTTCCTTTTCTCTGGCATCTAATTTTCCAAGAACCGCTTTGAGCTCCTCATCTTTGATCGTAAGAGCCCTCTGAGAAGCTAAAACTTCCATCTCTTTCATTCTTAACCTTTCTCTGGTCATTTTGAGCTCATTTTCAAGCTGTTCCTTCGGAAACCTGAAAGCATCACTTGGCCCGTCCATCGGTTGCTGCATGAATTCAAAGCTCACGTTCTCAGGTAGCATAAATCCATCATGATCTTCCTCCTTGATGGAGATGACCAGTTTGTTTGTAAGCTCTACTATTCGTTCCACTACATTTTCAGCTTCAGATATTTTCATCTTTGTATCATTCAACTCATCTTTCATCGTCTGAACGTGCTCCTCTTTCTCCTTCAGCATATTTGTGGCTTGAATTAGTTGGTCCTCTTTACTGGTCAAAAGCATCTTCAGATCAGCAACCTCCTGTTCTACTTCCTCCAGTTTCTTCTTTGCGCTAGAGAGTTGCAGATCCTTCTCCTCCAAGAGTAGCTGAAGAGAAGCCAGCTCAGACTTTAAATGCTGAATTTCTAGCTTAGCCTCCACCAGTTCCGACTCTTTATCCTGAATAACACTCTGCATTTTCCCAAATTCAGTATTTTTCTGCTCCAGTTCCTGCCGTAGAGAAGACATCTCTTCCATTGCCTGCTGTAAAGAAGATTTCTCCTCCTTCAACTCCTCTTGTAATTCTTCCATGAGCTCCTTCTCTAACGATAAGTCTCGTTCAAGTTCCTTATTTCGAGCCTCTGCAACCCTCAGCTTTGCTCGTTCGCTCTGAACTTCTATTTGGGCATCTTTCAAACTAGTCATGTAAGACAAGACACTCTTCCTCTCTTCTTTGAGTTCTGTCAATTGCTTTTTCAATAGCTGATCCTGTTCTTCCATTTGCTTTCTGGAGGATGCCAGAGACTTCTGGGAAGAAACCAGCTCTGATCTCACATCAGTTAGAAGCCTTTTGACTCTCCTGAAATCCTCCATCGTTTCATTAGTTTCTACAATTTGCTTAGACGCGTCATCAGCCAACTTCTTCAGTTCTTCCTGTGCTATTAACCATTCCATTGTTTGCTTCTCTAAGTTAGCCTCAGCAACTTTTAATTTCTCCTCTTCAAGTTTCCAAAGAGTCACTGAAGCTTCCAGTTCTTCTTCTTTCTCGCGGACAGCATTTCTAAGTTCTTGAAGCTCTAGTTCTTGTTTCTTGACAACTTCATTAGCTTCTTCCAAGAGTCGAGCCTTGCATTTGAGTTCGGCATCAGATTTCTCAGCTTCCTCACTCTTCCTCATCAACTCACATTTCATTTTTTCCATTTCATCTTCCTTCAACGATAGTGCAGATTTTACAGCAAAAGTCGCCAACTCCCTGTCCTTAACTTGAAGCCTCAAATCTTCAATCTGTCTGGCTTGAGAAACTAGGTTAAGATTTGCTAGCTTAAGCTCCCCTTCTAGCTTCTCATGCTTAGAATAAGCAGCAGCAATTTCTTTTTCTCGTAGCTCCAAATTCTCCTTGGCAAGGTTTAAATCAGAATGCTCTGACAGAACCTGTCTTTCTGCATCTTGAAGATGTTTTTCCTTCTTCCTCAAGGCTTCCAAAACAGCAAGAAGATCAGACTCCAAGATTTCAAGGTTAAACAGAGGATGAACACCCGTGGGGAGATTCGAGTGTCCACCCATCTGCTCCTCAAGTCTTTGTGTCTGTTCAAAAAGCCTTTCAAGTAGAATCCTGGCAGGCTCAGTTGCCCCATTATCGTCAAAGCTCGAGTTGCTGCTACTCAAGACTGATTTAAGTGAAAATGATTTTCTTGGTCTTGAATTCGTTATTATGATATACCGCCCTCTTTTCTGCCTCAAGCTGATCCTCTGCGAGAACAACTGCAGTAAAGCAAAGCAAAATGAGAACAATCACTTTTTGCCCAGCATTTGGATTGAACCCCAAATTAACAATTTTTGCAAACACTTAGAAAATATCAAATCTTTTGTTCATGCAATTAAAAAAAAAAAAAGCAAAACTATCTTTTTTTTATTAAGAAATATTCAAACTTTAGTACGTAAAACATCAACTGAATTCTTCCCAACTCCTGAAATCCCAAATCACAACCTAATCGAAAACCAAAAACAACACAGCTACACGCACAGGCACACGTGCTGTGCATAAGAAAAGGAAAAAGAAAACAAAAACCAACCTCCGGCGGAAGATAGGAGCGAACAGAAGCTGAATAGCCCATATGCCTTCTTCACCTTATGAAGCATACCCACTTCATCATTTCTTCTTCAACTAAAATTCAACAGGTTCCAAGCTCCGGGACTCTTCTTTCTTTTTTTTTTTTTTTTTGGGTTCTAATTCTTTGTCCAATGCCTCAAGTTAGCAACCGCCACATGCTCCGCCCTTTTTTTTTTTTTTTGAGTGACTATTGCTAAATTGCGCCTCGGGATGACTGGTTAACAGTTAATGTCAAATCTTAATTTTGAGTGAACTAAAACTGAAACGGTTTTATGGATAGACAAATCCTACGTGGACCGGTTTTTATAAGATTTGAGAAACTCTGTGATGGGTTGAGACGCAAGTTTCTTTACGGTGCGAGCCAGTAATTTTGTGCCATTTGGCTTTACACGATTCCATTGGGCTGGCAATATGGTGGTGTTTCCAGTGGATCGGATTAGTGATTTAGATTGATGAGGTGGATGACGCTAGACGTGACACGTAGAGTGACAGAAATTGATTTGCAAGAAGTAGATGCAGATGTTTAATGTTTTGGTGATGGAAGTGGGTCCAGATTGTGCATTTTAAGGAAATCATGATCATGGTTTTAGCTTCAAATGTAATCAATTTCCTTATCCACTGAATCAGCGCAAACGTTTATATTTATATAAATGAACGGATAATGTTGAATTTATTTTTATTTATTTATAATTATTAATTTTTTTTGAAGGTTATAATTTTAATATTTTTAATTTTATTTGTATAAATATAAATATTTGTATTATAGAAAAATTTGAAAAAAATATATTAATCAATTATTTTTTACTATTTAAACTAAAAAATGTATATTTTATTGAATGTTTATTTTATGTCAATATAGTTAATAGAATAATTAAGGATAATATAACTGCAAGTGCACGGATATGAGATGAATTTTGGTGTGCTTTGGGTGTGTGGCTGTGGAGGTTGGCTTTTATGAATTATGAGTTTGTGTGGATGATAATGATAATAATAATAACAACAATGATGATTTTTTTTTTTTTTTGAATAATGATAATGAATTATGAGTTACAGTTTTGACTCAACTATTGCTCTGATGGGCCTGATCTTTATTATGCTCTTCTTTGTGCATGAAATTCCATTCTTTATTACAATGTTCAGAAAGCCCAAAACAGCATTTGGGCAAAGGTACACATTCTGAGCTTATCTTCTGATAAAGCAAGAAAAACGGCTTGTGATCTGCTTTCGAAATGCCTATATCAACTGCTCTATTCTCTCCTGTTCTATTGTTTGACCATGTGGTTGCTTGATGGGATGATCTCATCAAATCATTTGCAAAATACTAAACCATGTCTGAGATGGAGGTCTGTGTACCGGTTGATTCGAAGTTTTAGTCGATTTGCGGTAAATAACAATAGACAGTTCCTTGTTTACCGAAGTTCAGCAGATGATGGCATGTCAAGGTCTCTCACATCAAAAACAAGGCTAATGGTTGTGCATGTTGGTTAGCAGCATTACAGGAAATTGGTGAAAGTGCAATATCACCCTCAGTTAATTATTTAGCATTTTTGCTTAATTATTTTTTTATTTGAATTATCAGACTTTGATTAATCTAATTCAACCCGATCAGAACTACCAATAATTAACATAATTGCATACACTAGAATTTAAATTTAAAATATCACTTAAGTGAAAATAATTTTTAGTCCAAAGTGAGTTTTTATCGTTTGAGTTATTGTAATTCTATTACTTACCACATTAATATCACTGGTAAAACAAGCTTCCCTGTCTATTGCAGCTGGAGAGGAAGGGCACGAGTTTTTTAACGCTATCTCATGACAGAAAAAGGCAATCATCTTGGAGACGGGACAGATAGATGTTATTTCTGTATGTTGCTTCTGTTGTCAGTCATTTCGGATTAGTGATTGATATTTGCTGAGGTGGATGACTGTGGACTTGATAAGTAGAGCGGTAGAAACTGATTTGCAAGAAATAGTTGTATATGTTTCGGTGATAGAAGTGGGACTAGTGGAGGTGATTATGTTTTTAAAGAATCCATGATCATGGATCTTTTTTTTTTTTTTTTTTTTTTGAAATAATGCATGATCATGGTTTAGTTTCAAAGTAATCAATTTCCTTATCCACTTAATTATGAATTATCGTAAAAAAAAATTATGAAAATTCAAGAAATAGAAAAGTGACCTAAAAGATACCAATTTTATTTGATGGACAAATTTGATAATATTAGTGCCATTATTATTATTATTATTATATCTAAATACGTGGTATTTAAGTTTATATAATTTTGATTAGTTGAATTAAATTGAACAAAATTATAAAAAAAATTCAACAACTAATTTAAGTAATTGTATAAGATGTCGATTATGCAATAATAGCTTTTTACTAATTTTTTACCAAAAGAAGAGGGAAAAATGGGTCTTGAACCCGAGATCTACTGTAGTATTTTAGCAGTCTTGCCAACAGGCTAAGATCGAGGAGAGACAACTTTTTACCAATTAATTTAATTATTGTTGGTATATTAATGTATTTTGTTTACCTTAAATGATTGTATTTATTATGCCTAATGGTTTTTTTTAACATTGGTTATTTTTTTAACTTTCCAATGAGTTATGTTTTTAATAATTTTTTAAAATGTCGTAGATTTTTTTTTTTTTATGTATCATATTGATGTAAATAAAAATATTTAAAGCACACTTAAAGATAATCCATAAAAGACACAAACTTAAAGATAAAAAGAAAATATCAATTAATTATTTTCAATATTAAAACTAAAAACAATTTATTGAATGTTTATTTTATTTTATTATAGTTAATACAATAATCAAGGATAATATAATTGCAAGTACGCGGAAGTGAGATGAATTTTGATGTGCGTTGGCTATATGGCTGTTGAGTGTTGAGGTTGGCTTTTATGAGTTTTTTTTTTCTTTTGTGTGGATAATATTAATCATGGAAGATTCTTGTTTACACTGTAACATGTCAAACACTTCGACAATAAAGATAAGATATATATTTTTATTAGTCACATTTAATTGAACAATAAAAATAAGAAATATATTTTTATTATTTACATTTAGTTGTTAAATGTATCATATTTGATGTAGATAAGAATTTATCTATTAAAAACAATATATAGCATGCAATTGTGAAGCACATATGGGACACTTTTTTCTTGAATGATAAAATTCACTCGCACCCACCTATATTTGTAGCAATTTATCATTTCACTTTTTGTTATTTTAATGTTATCTAATTAACACATCAACTTATCTATAACATATTATATAACCAAATATATTTGCAACTTAACATCTATGTGTATGCTAACATGTTATCTTACGTGCCAACAATGCAAATGAGTAGGTAATAGACAAACTGAGATGTGAACTTGATAAAATAAGAAGTACATGCGCAAATGATAAATTCACACAAGTATAGGTATGGAAATGTAATATGCCTAATGTTGCAGTTTTGACTCAACTATTGTTGTTTGGGCTTGGGCTTGGGCTCTATTACAGTCTTCTTTGAATATGAAGCCCAAAAATCATTTGGGCAAATGATGGAGACATTAAGAAACATTGAACAAAAGCAAAGCAACTCTCATCACTCATTTAGCTAAAATAGTTATTAGATAAGATTAGAACGCCAACTGATCATCACAAACAGCATTAATTTTTTTTTTTTGGGTTTTGTATTAAAATTAAGAGATGATGCATTGAACCAAATCAAGCATATCCTATGATAACTATATATTAATGCTCATCATCACTTGTCAAAAAAAAAAAAATTACTTGTCAAAGGTAGAATAATTAAGTGGTCTACCGCTTTTAAAGGTGATATATTAAAGGTTTAATCACTGTCTCCTTCCTTCCCCTAATTCAAAAAAAAAAACCTTTTTTTCAATTTTTAACTATTAAACATTATATATTCAATCTAACCTATTTAGAACGGATAGTAAAACATTTTATCACCAGTTAAGATATTTGACATAAAATATTATTTGATCGATGGTCTCAATTAGGTCAATGTTAAGTATGTCCAAACTTGACAATAACATCAAAGATTTTGAAAATAAGGACCATAATGTATGATATATATATAGTACAAAAAATCAAAGGTGGATAAAGGGAAATAAGGATTGAAAATAACAGGCTCGATTAAGCCAATATATGGTACGTACTTATCTATTGTGATGATGATAGCATCAGTATCATTACGCAGTAAAGTGAAGATTAAATAAAACAAAAGAATTATAAAGAAGAACCCGGTTGGGTTGGGTTGGTTCGGGTTGGCTTTGCTGAGGTTAGGTTGGTGTTAGATGTGACCATCTAGTCTTAACTCTTCTAATAACTGGATGGTGGTACGAGGTCCAATCCTTTTTTTTTTTTTAATTTAACTTACACATATATATTAAAATTATTCATATATTTATTTAAAAAGCTGTCCTTTGGGTCCCATTCCATTTATAGAAATAAAGTATTCGAGGCATATACCTCTCAAATGATTCTCAAATACTAAAAAGAAAGGAAGATGATGATATGCTACTTTTGCATACTAATGAAAATTCTCTTATAGGTTATGTTAAATCTAAACTAATAATAGTAAATCTAAATAGAATCACAAAATTATTATTTAAATAAAAATAATTTTTTTACATTTATAAATTGGTTATTTATGTATTCAAAAAAATTATTCAATTGTAATTTTAATAGTATTTAATTGAATTAATTGACATAGTTATCCTGTGTATGCAATAGAGCGATAAATTATTAAATTTATAAGAACTAAAATTTATAAAATAAAGAGTAGTGAATCCGTATTTTTGTATGAACTATTAATAATAATATTTTAAATATAATAAAATCATAATTTTTACGGTGAATAAAAAGATATGAGTTTTTAAATAAAAAAAATAATATTTTAAATATAATAAAATCATAATTTTTACGGTGAATAAAAAGTAATATTTGTTATATATATATATATATATAATCAAAACCAACTACATCAATAATTTTTTTTTTTGAAAGGAGATACATCAATAATTAAATAAAATAAAAGTGATAAATGTATATATAATTAAGATTAAGATAAAGATTAGATTAAGATTCCTTATCCATAAAACATGCCATGTCTCACTTTTTAATGCAAAATCGTAACGGCAGCAGTATCTTATAGCACAAAAAATGCCCCATAAATTCCATCACAAAGCAATGTTCAAAAAAAAATGAAAAAAAATGAAAAAAAATTCCATCACAAAGATTTTTCATGCAAAGAATATCACAGCATGTCACACATCGACACGTAGCACGAGAACGATAGGGCGTGTGACACGAGATCACAACATCCCCTTTTTTTTTTTTTTTTTTTGAGAGAAACAACATGCCCTTTTGACTTTGCGTGTAGAGTAGAAAAGGTTGAGAGACAACTGCTGTGATTTTTTGCACGTACGAATATGAACGGTGTAGATACAATCTTAGGCTGTTGGAGAACTCACCTGGACCGTTGATTTAGTTCTTACAGAGATGTGAAAGGATTTTTCTTTTTTTTTTTAACTAAAAGGAGATGTGAGAGGTTGGTGTATATGTAAAAAAGGGTGTTAATCATCGTGTTATCATTTTTTAGAGTACGCTGGCGTGCGCGTGAACAGTAATCCTGTACGTAGATTTTATTTTGTGGGTCCAGGGTTTAAAAGTGCGGCACTACTTGCCCGTAAAATGCATTTTAAATTAAAAATGAGCTGTCAAAATTGTTCTTTTCTTTTCTTTTATTTACAACAGAGAAGTTTAGGAGATCAAATCAACCATTTTATTTTATAACCTTTATCGTCCTAATCACTAATTATAAAAAAAAATTATTCTAACTAAAATATTATTTTAAATTTAATTTATAAAATATATAATTAAATTAAATTAATTATTATACTTGAATCAAATTAAACTAATCAAAATAAAATGAACTTTAAATGCATACTTCAAATAAAAAAATATTTTTTAATTTTTTATATTATTATTAAGTGTTTTCCACAAGAATTTCATTTATATTTTATTCCTATAGGTAAAATTATATTTACTATAATTATGGATAGTGATTTATCAAAATGCAATAAAATTAAAATTACAAATAAAAAAATTATGATATTTATAAAATTTATATAGGTTGAATGTTTTTTAAGATAAATTTAATTAAAAATGATGATTTAAGCATTTTCATATTAAAATCTTTGAAATCAAAGATTTTTTTTATTGAATATTGAAAATTGAGATTTATAGGATATATGATGAAAATAGCTCTCTTTCTAAAATTATTATTTGAAAATAATAAATTTTATAAGTATTGATGAAAATTTTTTAACTCAAATTTCATTTTTTACATTCAATATAAAATTTTAATTACATCATACTAATAATTTGTTTTTTTATATAAAGTTAACTTAAATTTTATTCTGGAAATTATAAAATAATTATAAATTTTAATTGAAGATTATAAAAATAAAAATAAAAATACATTTTTATGTGTGGTATAATAATTTTTTAATGTTTGAATTTCTATATTTAAAGTCTGTTAAATACCCAATTAATTTAATTCAATTCAAATAAAACTATAAAGAAAACAACATTTTTTTGAAATCTAATTATTGACCAATTAAGTTTAGCAATAATGTATTAATGTTATGCATTGAATGCATGTTAAAGGAAAAAAAAAAGTAAAAACCACAAAAAAAAAGAAAAATAATTGAAAGTGAAATAGCCTTTGTCTTGTTTCGTAAGATGACATCATTCATATATATCCAAAGGGTCCAAAACAATACAGTTAAAAATAGTCATAATAATAGTAATAATAATATTAATATTTGGGTGTTCGAAAAAAATATTAATATTTGGCAAATAGAAAAAAAAAGCATTGCAATTCATTCGGAAGAAAAAAATTTCTAAAAAGCCCCTCAAGATTACGTGTGCAATTCATTTTACGCCTCATCAGTTTAAACAATGCCACGTCACATAATAATGTTAAAAAAGAAAAAAAGACACCCAGCAGAAGAAGCAGCTGCAGCAGCGCCACCACGCCCAACGAGGCCACAAAACCCACATTGGGACCTCCTCCAAATCTTCAAAAATCTCCTGCTGTATGATTCTCTGCCAATCAATAGCCGTCAATTTAATTAAAATGACCAAATTAACCTTTCCTCGTTCTTTACAAAAGGTTAGGCCATAAGACATCCTATTGCCTAGGGTACTATGTTTACATTTACAGCTATATGACATTATACCTTAAAAAATTATTAGATCGGATTAAGCATATAATTAACCTCTCATTGGATCAATTAATGTGATTAGATCCTAGTGTGACATGGTCCAAACTAACCTATAAGATAGCTTTTTTTTTTTTTTGGTCAATGAATGAAGAGAGAGTTGCGGTAAGATTTACTGTACATGTAAAACATTTTATGCAATTGCTAACCTATAAGATAACTTATAATAAGACAATATTGTATTATGTATATTTGAGTTCATGTTACTTGATGAATTAATAAAATGAGCGTTATAATTATCATATGTGAACTTTTAATTTATTATTAGAGATTTTCACCCCTGCAATTTAAATTTAAATTTTATAATTTTTTATGTGTGGAAGAAAATTTTATATTTTATTTTTGAAATTTAACTAATAGCCTGTTTTTTAGTTATTTAAAATTTAATAGAGATTTAATGGATCGTGGGTTACAAAAGAGTAATTATTCACTCAACATTAATCATAAAAATTATAGCTCCGACCAATATTAATGAATAGTGATTAAAATGACTTGAATTTAAGATTATTGCAATTCTCGTAAGTGACAACACTACCGAGACAATTCTCTATCAATATATTTTAAATTATTTAATTTTTGGCATGGTACTATATTCTAATGAAAGAGATTTTAATAAAATCTCATCACTAAAATTTATTACAATTTTATGGACTTGAATAGGGTCTTGAGATTATCAAAATCAGAAAAATTATACCATGCTTTAAAGGGTTATGAGATGAGAGGACAAACAATGTTGGAAAGGAAGGGGCATATGCGTTAATGACATAGTTAAGAGTGGTGATTAGATGAGATAAGAGGGAGGGATAATTAAAAAGGGTAAAAACAACGTAAGAATCTTCCTTTTAAGATTGGGGAAATCGTAGGTTTTAGAAGCTAAGATACACACAACAGTGTACGTATCGACAAGTCAGATCTTCCTTCTTTTTGTGCAGTTTTGTGTCTACTCACAGTGTGTTGCGCGTGTTGTCCCTTCGTTGACAAATTTTTATTCACCATTGACTAATAAAATATCACATTTTAATTTTCATTTTTTCCTCAACAAATTTAAGACAAAAAATGATGTAATTTTCGGTTGGTGGATATCATTTGATTTTTGTTGGATTGTGCCATAATTATTGAAAAATTGTGGCATGTGCGAATAATTGGGACTAATCATTTACTTTTCTCCTTCATTTCCAAATCTATTTTTTGATTTGGTTGTTGTTTGTTCCTATACACATTTATATGCCTATATGAATGCATGACAATTGACAACAACTCCCTCCTCAAATTTTCTCTCTTTTTCTTGGTTGAAAATTATTGTAATTTGTGAATTCGGTATGAAATATTTGACATGAGATTGTGTTAAATTTATTTATCATTTTAATAAAATTATTAAAAATAGTTAAATAATCAATTTTTCTTTAAAAGCGCACACTCGAGTACAATTTAAAATGAAAAAAAAAATTATTCTCTATTTTATAGTTTATCAATATCTAAATTATCTATTAATTTAGTATATCAACAATTTTTAGGTATTGTGACATTTTTTAATGGTAGAGAAATTTGAGAAAACGGATAAAGAGGTACATGTTTTTCTGTTTTCAAAATTATCACTTTAACACACTAATTACTTTTAGTTTTTTTTTTTTAACAAATTTCAACCTTTTATTGATATAATTTGATAATTTGATTGACAAACGCATAAAGGAAGATCAAGTTTCCATGTACTTACTGCTCATTCTAACTAATGCATTGTGAAGAGAAAAAAAGAAGGTATGGATGGTGGGGCAATGGCTATAATGGCTATATATATGAGCAAAGGGAGGGGTAGGTTGAGGGTTAAAATGCACATGCTACGATATCGCGTGGCAGCAAAATTTTGGTTGATTAAAGAACAGTGCATTGGATTGGCCAAACATAAATAGACAAAATAGTGTTATTTAATGCTGCTTATCGTCTTCTTTAGATTGCATAGAGAACAGAAAGATTTGATCTTTTTTAATTTTCTAAGCTGTTTCTCTGCTGAGGAGGGAAATTAAAAAATACCCTCTTCAAAAACAAAAATTCCATTACCCATTACAGCAAAAGAGAACACACAGCACCCACAAACCAAAAACGTGACCTTTTTTCTTTTCTTTTCATTTGTACTGTAGATTCGAGAGGAGTACAGAAGTGAGAGCAGAGAAAAAAGAAGAAATGTTTGCTGCGGAGAATGGACTTAAGGGTGACCCAAGGCTGCAAGCCATTTCTCAAGCTATCAGGGTGGTGCCTCACTTCCCTAAGCCAGGTTCTTGGTGTTTTGTTTAAGTTCTTGGCAGTCTTTCTTTATTTCTTTTGTGGGAATTTTGTTGATTATATTGACTGAGAATCAGTTCTTGACAGGGATAATGTTTCAAGACATAACAACGTTGCTGTTGGATCACCAGGCTTTTAAGTACACAGTTGATATTTTTGTTGATCGCTACAGAAATATGGGCATCTCTGTTGTTGCTGGTATCGTAACATCAAGCGTTGCTCCTCCTCCTCCTTTATGCTTGTATAAATTACATTTTACTTGTGTTTTTATCCAAGCATGTGTCTTGATTTTGTGTTCTGGATTACTGAATTGGGTTACCATTCTGCAAAGACTTAAGCTAGCTTTGTTCTTTTAATTTGCACAGTTTTATTAATTATTTCCTTGAGCTATTTCAAGATATATTGTCCCCATTTTCAAAAGATGATGCACCTGCAGCAGCTTACTTTGAAAAATTCATCCCACTTACTTCAAATAGTATTCTAAATTCCTTATGCCAACAATGTAAACCTGTCAGCTTGTGTTGTGCGTTGTTGGGGGTGGTGGCCCAAGTGGATTTTGTACAAAGACTGTATTTTCCCCCACTTCACTGTTTTACTCTTATTGCTTTTATTTGTTGTAAAAATTATCGTTTATTATTTTTGAAATGTTGGTACTATCCTGCCTGATAATATGTGATAGTTTTAATGCTAATTGTTGATAGAAATTGTGATCAATGGGAAGATTTCTTGGTTAAACAGGAATTTTAGATCACTAACAGTGATATTCATTTTAGTTTTTTTTTTCTCTGTTTGCGTATGGTAGAGTTTTTTTTTTTTTAATTATCCTTTTGTTTTTTAATGCAGGAGTTGAAGCTAGAGGGTTTATGTTTGGCCCATCAATTGCCTTAGCCATTGGTGCAAAGTTTGTCCCCTTAAGAAAACCAAGAAAGCTGCCAGGTACTATGATGTGAACTTACGACTGTTGCATGTCTACTGATTAACTGGGTATGGGACACTTACCATTTTCTGACGAATTGATTGGAGTGACTTGGGGGAGCCAATACACCATAATTAGTATTGGTTGTCAAATGTGTCTTCTTTGTCACATATGTGCTCAAGCTTTGAATTTTTTTACCTGGGAATCTCTTATAGTTGATTGACTGTCCAAAGTACTTGATATTTAGGTGAAGTGATCTCAGAGAAGTATGTGCTGGAATATGGGACTGATTGCCTAGAAATGCATGTGGGTGCTGTGCAGCCTGGTGAGCGTGCATTGATAATTGATGACTTGATCGCAACAGGAGGGACCCTGTCTGCAGCAATCAGGCTATTGGGTAAAATTTGGCCCCTTCCTCAACACCTTTGGCTTCATATTCTGCTGTTTGGCTTGTTCTTATCTTAAAAAAAATGCTGTTTTCTTAGAACGCATGGGGGCTGAAGTTGTTGAATGTGGATGTGTTATTGGGTTGCCTGAGGTCAAGGTATAGTTATTGCATTACAGCAGTTGCCATCTTGTTCTCTGCAAGCTTATCATATTTGATTTTTGCGCTTGATTTGCTCGCTAAGAATGGTGCACGCCTTGCAGGGGCAGTGCAGGCTTAATGGAAAACCCCTCTACATTCTTGTGGAGCCACGCGAAGTAGATGATTGTTGTCGAGGTAGGACTGCTTTAGTGCTTCTCATTGTGATCTTATAGTAAACAAATATATGTTCCGATCCATTACTGGGCAGAAGATGATTTTTTTAAAATATCAGTTGCATATGCAGATCTGTGAGTGTGAATATGCTCGGGCCGACTTTGGAGAAAAGAGATGAAGCTTGAGCAAATAGGTCAAGATATGTTGATATGTTTCAATGATTTGTTTGTCATGTCTTTTCTAAGATGAAGGATGTCCAGATTACGGATGTCTGTTCTGATCGTCATGTTCATGTGATGTAGAAAGGTTGTTTTTACATTTTCGATGATTAAAAAAAAACATTCCATTTCTAAATTGTCTGTGTTCTTAGCACCTGTTTGCGTAAAGAGCTCAAATTCTTCAATTCTCCAATCTGGGAAAACAGCATATTGTCCATAGTGGACAAGTTTCTGGTCCAGCCTTGCAAAAGCAATGTAGTAAAACATTTCATCCTTTGGACTGTCTGCTAGATTCCAAGCATTTTCCATGCTGTACAGAACCCATATGGATGGTGATTTACTTGTGCAAAAAATATGTCAATTTTTGGAATTATGATAAAAGATAAGAGACAAAATTGACTCCAGTGGTGGAAACTGGAAAGCCATTTATTGATTTGAATGTTATGTTTCAGCTCTTAAAACGCTGGAAAATTTGAATGATGTGCTTCTGGGATAAAATCAATTTGGAAAAAAATAACATACAAGAAAAAAAGGATTCAGAGAGCAACCTCAAACTCTGAACTGTACAAAAACGTGAGTGCAATTCCCTTCGACATTCGTCTCCAATATTACTATTTTTTTTCTTTTAGCGACAGTAAGAATACACCAAGAAAGACTATCCTTTCGTGATGGCCTTGTATGTGTGGAACAACAAAATTACATGGATTTAACTGCTGGTTTGGTGAGATCAACCATTTAAATCAGGTGATTCGTTTACCAGTAATTGTCAGTGTAAAATTTTTTGCAAAAAGAAAAAACAAATACAATACATTGCTATTACTCATCTTTCTACATGATCGATTTTCGAAGGATCTTCATCACTATTTCTAGATATGTTGCCTGTACGAAGGGCACAACGCATGATGGAATTCACCCGTTTCCTCAATTTAACATTATCCATGAACATGTCTGCTAGCATCTTTTGCAGGTCCGGCATATCATCATCAGAAGCAGCAATTTTGTCATTTTCAAACAGCTCTTGTGCCTAATTTGAAAAATGAACGTCCTTGTCAGTCTTGGTGAAAGGAAAACTCAACATTTGTGTGTGCAGAAGAAGACATGGAATCTAAATTCACATTTTGATCTTTACAATGCATTTCCCAAGACGTCAAAGTTCAAATTTACTGATAGAGAAGTAAAATCATAACACACATGTTGATCGCTGAGATGAGATACCAAGATAGAAGGAAGGTGAAGCGCATTTATGCTCCCTTGTTCAACACACATGCCAAAAAAATTTATTTTTGCCAGCAATCTAAACAGCAAACACAATTGTTGAATACATGAAAATTACCTCTGCAAGTAGAAGGCCAATTTGATCATCCGATGTTGACAACAAATCTAAAGCATCTTCCAGTGAGGATTCCACAATAAATTCATCATCCTCCTTGCTAGACAGGTTAAGATTGCACTCTTTAAGCTGGTTGCAAAGAGTCCTGCAATCATCTAGCAGTTTCTTTCGAGCATTTTTCTCATGCATGCTCATTTCTCGTTCCTCTTGAAGAAGTTTCTGACAACACAAACCATATTATAGAATCGTCAGATATTCATTACTTCCATAACTTAGATCAAATCCAGACACTAATCCATGATGGGAAAAAAAGTCAAAAAAAATTTGCTATAACAGTGGGCACATAACTGAAATATAAAAATAATATATCACCTTTAACAAGGGATGGCAGTAACAATATGCTACCATGATAAAATCATACTTGGTATCCCTCAATAACTTATGCAATCTTGTATGCAAGGAGAATAGCATCATTTCACAGTAAACTTGACAATAAAAGGAGATCAGCAATGTCATACATTACCTCAACTTCAGATTTCTCTTTCAGTGATCGACTAAGCTCCTCCTTTAGTGCTGCCCGGGAACTTTTAAGGGTTTTAAACTCTTTAGCAAGGAATTTAATATCTGCTTTTGATTTTGCTTCGAGCTCCTCATACTGTTTAGACAAACTCTCAAGCTGCTGCCTAGTATCATCCAGCTCCTTTAGTGCCATGTCTTTCTCCAGATCAGTGGATCCCATTTTTAATTCTCTACTTGAATGGTCATCCTGTGACATTTACAAGTACCATAGTTCAGACCACTGTAATTGAAAGAACCATCTATCCTCCAAGAAATTGATACCATGCATTGTGGAATTTTGAAGAGAAAACTGCTGATGACCATCATTCAAAGAATAATGAAATTTAAAGCCAAAAAGGAATGGCTGATAACCTCTTTGGACTTCAACTTTAACTCCATTTCCAATGATTTCCGCCTCAGCTCCTCCATATCCCACTGCATTTGGGTAAGTCTTTCCCTCTCAATTAAAATGGCTTGCTGCAGGTTTTCTTTATTTTTCTGTTTGGTAGTTTCAAGTTCTACCTCCAAATCCTTGACCTGAAGAGACCCAATTGGTTATGGCCCTTTATACTTGCATCCACAAGTAAATATTGATGTAGAAAGAAGCCTTAAGCATAAAAAAAATTAGACCAGTTGTGAAAATTATGACTTTGGGACATTCAATAGGTAATCATCATCTTTCATTTACATACAAAACATAAGACTGTCACATTTTATAATTTTAGGCACGCAAGAAACAGGAATTTTGTCAACATAAAAGCACTCTCTCAGTAAAAAGTAATCCACAGGGCAGCGTATTACATGTGGAAAGTATTCTTGACTTTAGAATGGCATACCTTTGTTGTGAGGTAACCTTTCACAGCTATTTCTTGATTCAATCTTGCAATAAGGTCCTCCATGTCAGTCTTTGCTGTGACTAATCTCCGCTGCATGGTTGATAGAACCCTGTTCATTTTATGACGTTGATCCAATGGAAGGACAATTTGTCGATCACCTGTAAATTGCAACTCTGTGCTGCCAAGAATTCCTGCCATATTTGGAATCTCAGCACCTCCAGGAAGATCAAAAGACCCATCCCCGGATGAATTTGGTATGCCAGAGATGGATATTTCACTGCCTCTTAGAGAACTTCCATCGCTTCCAACACTTTCGCTTGATAACTTCCGAACATGGCCAAAAACCTTGCCAGGCTCTGGCTCGGAGAAAAGTTCCATGCCATTGGTAGAAAGAAATGGGATTTTAGAAGCATTTCCATTATATGTATCTTTCCCAGTGACATTATTCATGTGTGTGGCATGCGCTCTGTGTCTTGGTAAACCTTCAAGTTGCTCTAGAATAGTCTGTCCCATGAATAGTCCCTCGTCAATATTGGTCATGCCATACTTTACAAGCTTTTCTATTGGATTTGTCAAATCTTCATCCAATGTTATATCCTCTGTTCCTATATCAAACTGTTCATCCCTTCCCAACCTTGGTGTTCCAAGCTCAGATGTTTCATACGCAGTATCACTGCCATAATCTGATGTGACTGATGAACTACCAACAATGAGAGAAGAAGTTGAATTTGAACGTATCTGAAGTGAAGAAGTTGTGCTGTCAGCAGCAGGACTCGCCTCTGATGACTGCTGGTTTACTTCCTGGAATGCTGAAAAAATAAAGAATCACATATAAGGTCAATTTTCATAAAAGAAAAGGTAAAGAAAATTACAACAAAAGAGAAAGATGTGATAAGTGTCACTTTTTGTTCAAAAAAAAGTGAAATTCAAGTAGACATCAACTTTCGCTTGCATAAAGACAGGATTTGAAGATTTTTCATCTGCAGTTCAAAAAAATAAATACAAAAATAAAAATCTTTTGAAGGTAAACTTGAAACACATACAAGACCTCGCAGCAGCCTCTAGTTCAAGGAAAGATGCCACTGCCATGCTTCGTGATAAATCAATGTCAGATAGCAACTTTGTCATCCACTCCTCCAACGAGCACCGTCTCTGCAACAAAACTAGGTCTTTTAAGAATATTAGTCACTCCTAAATGAATGAAAACGTAAGTTTCCATTGCAATGTTGGTAAAAAGAGTGAAAAGGATAGTTGACAACACAATAAAAAAAAACCTAATCATATGTGCCAAAGAATTAAAAAGTCAAAGGTAGAAGCCACTTTCAGGTCCACAACAAAAAATTGCAAACGCAACCACAAAGCCCATTTTGTACCTCTTCCAAAAGTGCCCTGGTTTTCAAACGTAGTAATCCCTTGGGTGGAGCTGGTGGAAGACTTTTTTTGGGAAATGATCTTTTAAGCTGCAGAGAAAGCAATCAACAAAAAAAAATCATTAGATTGATGTCTACTTAATTGAGCATTCTTAGTTCTGATATATAATTCATGTAATGTAGCAAATTCCAGAAGAAGTGTGGCACTTACATCACTAAATAACTTCAGAAAATCATTAAATCTTCGCAACACTCCACGCGTTGTTGTAACCCCTTCTGGTGATTGCAAACCAACCTGAACCCTGTAAAACTGCCCCTTAAGAAAGTTAACATTGAAGATGTTTAACACTGGTGCAGATTTATTTTATACAGTTGGTTGGCATATCTGTGGAATTGGCAAATTAGCACACATATCAAAAGAACCTTTGATAACTCTCACATGTACAGTTTTGGATGGAAAAAGCAAGCAAATATTTATTTGACAACAAGGCAATCAACTTCTAGCACCCAATGGTTAAAACTAGAAAACATTCTAACTTAAATCTCAAGTCAGAGACCAATTGGAATTGTAGTGTAAAGAATTGGATTGGAAGGGGAAAAACTACCCTTACTGGATTGGAAGGGGGAAAACCACCCTTACTGTATAGCCCAACTAACAGACTAAAGAAAATAGTCACAACCGATAATAAATTGCATAGCCTGAAGTTTTTATTCCAGATGAATCCAAAGAATAAAGACTTAAAACACATCGAACTATAAAGAGAAAACTAGTTAAAAATGCAACTTATAGTCAAAATTATAACACTTTGATTAAGTAATCACTCAACTATTATTTGAACAGAAACACTTGCATATGCAGCGAGTAAAATGGAAACAGGCAGCTAATAATAACATCATCTAACCCTTGGTACAGAAAAACAACGGAGAGTGATTCAATTGGAGTACCACTACAGGATCAGAATCTCTTGATTTCGGGAGAACAACCCAAGAAGGTATAATTACACAATAACTCCATCCTGATCTCGGATCATGCGGCCAAATGGTATCCCGTCCATTCTGCACATAACAATATCTTAATTTTTCAATGTATTGATGATGAAAAATTAAAATCCTTGTTAAAATTAAATAATTACCAAATACAAAACAACAATTAAAGACTGCTCTTTCAATGCGGGCACACAATGAGTTGCATATATAAAAGGAAATGTAGTGTGAGTTCAGTTTCAACTAAAATAGAATTATTATCATTTGCTCGTAATTAATAGCACTTTCCATTTGCAATTGATTGTAATAACATTAAACAAAAAAAAAAACTTTGAACCAATAAATAAAATCAAAACTTTTAATATTGTTAAAAAGAAAAAAAAAAGTTGAATTGAATTGAATTGGATCGAAACTTTACCCATTTTCGAGGTGGAGGACTCCAATCCATCCCTAAAGGTAACGGCGAAGTACCGTCGTGTCTATGCTTAGGAGGACTCCGTCTCTGCATCTTCTTGTTCTGCTGCTGCTGGTGCTGCTTAATCGTAGTCCACTACAATTCGCTCGCTGTTGTTGCTTTTTAATCTAAAAAAATAGAGAGTGATCATATGAATATTCAAATGATCACTCTCTTTGTCTCATGTGAATGATCGATAATATCAAACTCAATTCTGCAAGTCAGCGACCAAAGATAGGGTTTGCGATTTTGATGATCGGATCGGGGCGGGGCGGAGCTGAACTAGGTAAATGACAATGATACCACCACACCGACGGACAAAAATTGTTGGAGACAGATGGACATATTCGAAACGACGCCGTATCACAATTAAAGAATAAAAAAACGTGGCGATAAGAAGAGTGTTCAATGCGTAAGAGCTGCTTCGATTCTGCGTTTTTCTTTTATTCTTCTCAGTGTCTGGAGAATAATAAAAATAAAAAAGGGAAGAGATGGGTGGGAACTGGGGATGAGGAGATTAAAACTAAGAAATTTTTTTTTTTTTTTTTTGTATGTACCTAACTGTCTTCTTTTCTTTTTGCAGTTCCATTTGCAGTCAGCTTCACGGCGAGGATTTTGGATTAGATTAGATTAGATTAGATTTGAAGGCTAGTTTAGCCCTTTGTGGAAAAGGGCTCAGGATTTTATACCCTTTTCTGCCTTTTAAAAACACTCATTTTGAAGCACAAGCCCCAATTTGTTCATCCTATGGTGTGATGTTATGATCAATAAGGCCCATTTTCTCACTTGCATCTCAACCTTACAAAATTTTCTTATATTCATTGATGAATTAATGTAATATTTTTTTTCAGTAAATTTCATTATATGATTTTTTTTTAATAATGTGGATGAAAATCTTATGTCATTAAACTACTTCAACTTTTAGCGAATTTTGCTATAGTTGGAGTTCATATTTAATCGTATAATTTTTTATTTTTTATTTTTAAATTTCATTTATGGAATGTAATAACATTTTTATTGGATACAAAGAGACAACCAAAATTTCATCCTTACTTCCCTTATATACACTAACATTATAAACACATTAACCATTTCATCCAGTAATAAAAAAACCAACAACAATTTCAACCTTATTTCACTTGAAAGTTTAACAGGTATATAGCTAAATTAACATATGGCTTAAGTGTTACATTAACTTGTAGGTAGATATAGACAGTTATAAGTTTGGCATTTGCTTCGCCATTTTCAAATTATACAATGTGGAACCAAAGTATATTTTCCATTGATTCCTTGTCTGTTAATTATCTTTTCTCAATTTGGCTAGCTAGCTAGCTTACAGAGATCAAACAAAGATGGTATCAGAGGAATTGGCAAAAATTAACTTGGAAGACAAAGCATATAATTCATATGCTATGTACCCAGTGGGGAACAACATTAATTACAGCCAATCACCATGTTGCAATCACTGCTAAATTGATAACATGGACCCAATTAACTGTATTGGGTCAATTTTTGCTGATGATGCATGCCAAAAGTTTTAAAATTTCCATGGAAAAGAAATTGCTGAATTAATGAAACGAGCAAGTGAATCTAAGAAAAGACAAAAGTGTCTTTCAAAAAAAAAAAGAAGAGAAAAGTGAATCTAAAAGTTGATGGCCTCCTATCCATGTTGCAGTAAGTAGATCCTCCCAGTAATTTTCCACAGGTTTCTTGAACTGTATTCTGCAAATGGGAATCATCATCTTCCTCATGAAATGCCCTTTTGATAAAATTCAGTTCAAGAAAGCCGTGGAAGATCACTAATGGAATCATGATCAACTGGAAAATTAATGGCTACTAGCTATATATACATATATATATGTAAAATCATAAGAGCTCGATGCTTGATCAGCTAATAAAATGAATTCCTCTAGTTTTCTTTTTTTTTTCTTTTTGAAAAAGTATATCAACTTCTTTTTCTACGTTGCAACATGATACAAATACAAAGGACTTGATAAAAAAAAAGCAAATTTGCTTATGAAAAAGAAAGGGAAAATGAGATCTCAAAGCAAAAAAGTATATAAACTATTAATTTCATGATTTTCACATTAAGAATTGTCATTTTTTTTGTTAAGGATTTGATTTATATGAAAATATTTTTAAAATATATATTTAATGTATTTAAAAATATAACTTCAATTTATTTTAAAAATATATGCTTTCAATTCATGACAAACTGACGGATCTATATGTTATGATCAAATTGTTAGATATGCTTAATAAATATAATTCAGACAATTTTTTTTATTTTCACATTGTATTTTTTATTTTGAATAATCATATTTTGGGAGGTTGGGGGAGGAGGGATTCTAACCCCAACATCAACCTGGTGCCAATTCTCGTGTCTGAATGGTAGACCATCCGACCTAGACGGAATTGATATTTTCACATTGTATATTACTACGTGTTTTAAAACTATTTATAATTGTGTAACTGTTTGCAAGTTGTAAGATATAATTGACTGTCGTTCTTCACTATCTACAATGCACAAATTTTATAATTTTTGAAAAATTTTATTTTTGCGTCTTTCATTTTATCTAGAACTATGGCATATTGTGACTTTTTTTTTCCTTTCATCCATATGCAATGTGTTGAATTCTACTACATTGCAGATCTTGCTGATGCAAGGGAAAAAGAAAATCATAATTTATGATGTTATTTTCAATTGTATGAGTAAGGATAATATAGGATGAATAACTTATTAATTTTTTTCTCCTCCTAAATGAGAGTAAGGTTATGTTACAAAATTGTCTTGCATCACGATATTGTGCATTCCTTCTCAAGAAATAGACGTGTTTGATGAGTGTATTTGAATGTGTAATGCGTAACAGATAGCTTTACAGCTATAGAATATTTGAATTGTGATAAAAGATTAAGGAGTGCAATAGTGATTCGAAAGGCCATAACTTTTAATACCGGTTGATTTAAGAAGTCTATAACATATTCAAAACGGAGTTTATTCAGAAATTTATGTGAAAGATTTAAGGTTTACCGGTTGCAATCCATTTTCAGGTCCAGATTTGACTGTTTAAAATTTTTTTTTGGCTTAAAAGTTTTGTGTTTGGGTTTTAATTATTTAGTATTTTTGTTGACCTTTTTTGTCATTTTCTTTTAAAATTTTGTTTTAAACTCTATTTCTTCATCTTGTTTAGTTGATAGACAGTTCTTTTGAGAATTGTAATACATATTTCTATTCTTCCAAATCTTAGTATTTTTTAAATCAATAAGTTTGATGTCTATTTTTTGATATTTTCAAATCAACAAGAAAAAAATTGAATTTCTATCATTTTTTATTGAATCAACAGACTTTCAATATTTACTCTTTTATTTATAGCTTATGTTACATTATTGCGGGATCAAAATATCTTATTTTTGTTGAAGATAATTAATTAAATAATAAATTTAATTAATTACCATAAGTGGTGTAATTATATGCTTACTTAACCTGGAAATGCCAAATAAATAGTGTGGCAAGTAAGATTTTTTCAGCTGTTTATCAGATATCAAATATGTGATGGCTAGGTGCCTTTTCATTTACCTAGTGGTCAGAGATTAATTTGGAAGGATATGGAATATGAAACTACAGAGGTAGAAAGAATTCTGCTTTAAGCTCTATGCTCACCACATAATTCTATGTACAAAAATTTGTGTATATTGTGGAAGGGGGCTAAAATATCAGCATCGTTTCTCTAAATCCTAATACTACGTAGTTGCCTGAGAGTGCTCCTTAAGAAATAAAAATAATTTACCAACATTTATTGGTTTAAATAATAAAAATTTAAATTCACTTAAATAAAATTTAGGGTTCAAAGCAACGTTTCCAAAGAAAGAAAACTCACATTATGGACACTCTAGTCTTGAGGGAGAGTATTGCCCATATAGGGGAGTGATGACCCCTAGACTAACAGCTCTAACAACAACTAGCTCAACCGACATTGGTTTCGAACCGTCAATCTTATGTATGAAAAAAATAAATGCAAAGAGAATTTTATCTTCTTATTGGCAATTAGAGCTCTTATAATTATCAGATACCAAAAGAATTAAATAAATGAAAAATAATTACCCTTATATACAACAAATAGCAATTTATTCATAAAAATTCAAGTTTTATAATTTCTTTATCTATATTCATCTTTTCAAGTTTAAAAATGCTTGATAAGTATATTTTTTTATTAATTTCACACACACAAACTTATTGAATAAGCTTCAAGTTAGTTTAATATATATTCATGGATTGAATTTTTTAGCAAAATGATGTTTCAAAAATACTTGTTGCAAATTCACGTGCAAATCAGTAATATAAAAGAAATCGGTTGATGAATGATGATAGCTTACATTACATCATGAATAATACATACAAGAGACAAGTGAAGGCAAATAGAGTTTGCCTGGTTATTTGAACAAATCACACCTCAATTAGCAACAACAACAAAAGATTAAAAAAAAGAAATCGACGTACATCAAAACAATTTAAACCCATAGAGACCCACCAAATTAGCAGCAACAGCAACAACAACAAAAACAAACATCTTCACTTTCGGACAAGAACACTAAGAAAATGGCCGGATCTCTTTCTCCTATTCTGTATGTATCTAGGAGGATGGACATGTGAAGCCAGGAGGAAGAGATTTGGTACAAGCACTAACAAGCACGCCAAGTGTAACAGGCACATTCAAGTTGATTCCAAGAACATTAGCTTTAATAGCAGTGCACAGACACAAAGCAGCTTCTAAGTCAGCCAACCCTGAAAGCAAAGCACAACACTTGCTTCCTGAAGGAGGTTCACCAACTACAACGTTAACAAGTCCAAGAAGGTCTACACAAACCCCTAGCTTCAATGCATTAATTGGGCAAGTTTCACTGGGAGGAGGAGGAGAGGGTTTTGGTTTTGGCCTGCAATAGCCACAGGCATCAGAGAACGTTGAGAAGATAAGAATAGAAAGAACAAAAATGCAGACAGAGAGATTCTTGGAAGCCATTGCTAGTTGTAAGTTAAAAAAAAAAAAAAAACACTCAGGAGCTAGCTAATGACTTTGGTAGGTTTTTGGAGGAGTAGCTTTGTTAATTTAAAGGGGAATTGTGAGGTGTACGTTGTGAGATTGATCGAGTGGAAGAGAGCAGAAAAAGATGATAATGTACTGGTTGTGTTTTTTGTATCTTTGTGTAGTGGAAATGTTTGTAAGCTTTCAAATTTGCTGCAGAGATATTATCATAACGACAAATAGACACAACCAGGCAGTTACTGTTCTTTTCTGGGGCCAAATTTTCCTGGTGCTCCATTTTCAAAAATTGCTATACTCGTGAAACTTCTTTTTTATTATTCATCCTATATATAGTTTCCTGATAAATATCTTTGTTTTTTACTTGTATCTATTAGAGTTCTTTGTATTCTTATTAAATGTAATACCGCTGAGATATAGTCACAAAAGTTATAAAAATTTTCTAACAATTATCATGGCTGCATATACTAATTATTGATATCTACCGTATTAGAGTTTATTGAATTCTTATTAAATATAATAAAATTGAGGTGCGATCATAAAAACTACAAATATCTCTCAATAATTATTATAACAAACTTAAAATATTATTTAAAAGAAAACAATCACTTTCATCTGATTCAAAATCTTTTATTCTTTTTAATAGTTAATTATAACTGATTCAAAGATAGTTGATATTATCTTTTATTCTTTTTAATAATTAATTATAACTCTATTAGAAGTGACTATGGTTTAAAATTTTTGTATATTTATTACAAAAGGAATGTTACCGCATAAATTAAAAAGAATATATTTCATGATATCATCGTAGTACTTTTTAGTACTGAAAGAATAATTATTTTCTTTAAAATTTGAGTTTTGATATGTATTTATTATTCCGAATTTTCATTGATATTTTTTGGTCAAAAAAAAAAAATCATTGATATTTTAACCATAAATATGAAACACATATAGGTGAAAAATAACAAACTTGAAGGCCAAAAAGAGGAAAGTTGCAATTGGATCAGATTTTTTTTGGAAGTGCAAATGGTTTCCAGGTTGTGAATTGGGACAACAAGACCTCCCTGGAGATGTCTCTTTTAACTATCCAGTGTTTGTCCGGTATGGAGTCATATAATTGAGGACGGTGAGATGGTGATGAGGACGCGTTTTCGGTCACATGGTACCGATTTTTGTTGTCCGAAAAGGAGAATAGCACTGGCGAAAATGAACCAGAGAATGCAGCGTCAACGTTCCTAGACGTTGATTGAACTAGTACATCTTTTCAAGTTGGCCGGGGACCGGTGTAATCTTTACCGGTTTGGTTATGGATGTGAATCTTTCTGTCACTAATTCCACTTTTTAAAGATAACAAGCACATGAAAAGGCGACGCTATATATATTTTGTACGTAATTTTAACCTTTGAGTAGTTGACCTATTTAGTGTTTTTAGTATTTTTTTTTAATTACAGCTATTTAAAATTTATTAAATTTTAATTAATTAAACTATAAAAAAATTTAAATAATTAATTTAATATGACTATATATACACTGACTAATTAGATTAGACCAAATAGAATCATAAAACTAATTCTCAAAAAAACAATTATAAAAACTGTAAAAAATTTCTAATAACTGCTATAACATAACTATATATACTACAATTTAAATTTAAAACGCTATTTAAATAAAAAAAGTTTCATGATATATATATATATATATATATATATATGTACTTATATATAGTAGTACGCTACATTATTTTATATTTTAAAAAAAAAAGTGATATTGTCTCTATTAGGACATATCTTTAATAAGAATGTCCATTTTAATTATTTTATTGTATGTTTCATATAACGGACCGTTATATATATATATATATATATATATATAATTTATTTAGAACAAAAATGATATGACAATAGAAAAAACTATTATTATTACAATTAATAAAAAAGAATTGTGAGCTGTCCTCGTTTATCGATGGTGAACACTGAATATGCATCCATTTTGGTCACATGGCATGGGTCAATATATCTTAATAGCGACTATGTGTACATTATTTTTTTCCCTTAAAAATATAATGTTGAAATAATTCATCATATAGTTATTGGAACTTGTTTAGATATTTTCTTTTAATGATATTTGTCTATATTTTATAAAGACACATGGCTGGTTAGAGGAACCTTCCCTGTGCTTCATGCAATTGCACGAAGTTGGATCAGTACCTTGCTTCTTTACAAATGGCTGATAGCTTTCGATTTTTATAGGATATAGTCTCTAAAAATATCATTTATGTTCTTTTTAGATTTGTATGCATGAAAACACTTTACATAGCTAGATTTTCTTTTGAACTTGCATAGTTAGATTAATTGATCTAGAAGGAGGTCCTTAAATTTTAAATTTTAGATTTGAATTTTTATAGTGTGTCCATCAGGAATTATTTTGAATTTTGGTGCAGAATGGTTGAAATTCACTTTTATAATTTATCATATTCATAAATAGTAAATTATATGTACTTTTTTTACTAATAATTAACCGTCATAACCTGTTAATTACTAAAAATGACGCATGTCTAAAAAGAAAAATACTTTGGATAAAGATAATATATATGTATTTTACCTATCATTTCCTTTAAAAAAAATATCTAGGTGGGCCTTATATGCATTTAGGCAATCAATACCTTTTGGGCCTACTTTAGTGATCAATTGTCAAAGGAAAATGATAATTAACATCCAAATCCAATCCATTTCAGTGTGCAATGGGCTTTTATTGAGTTCATTATTGCAAGTTGTGTTGATGAATGGATCGTGATGATGATCTTGGTGTCCCTTCCCTAGTCTAATGGTAGAAAGTTTTAGTGAGAGGGGGTTAATTCTTTAAATGGTTTCTAAATTTTAGTTAATTTTTTAAAAAGGTTATTTAATTTTAATTTGTGACATTTTAGTCATTAAATTTTAATTTTTATTTTAAATATAGTCTCTTTTTAAGATTTTAAGTCTTAAATTTATATAATATTATCATTTTAGTTTAAAAGATTATTTTCTTGCAAATAAGTACATGGGTTCTAAAGATAATAAATAAAATAAAAATATATATTTTTGTTTTCTCTATGCCTTCCATGCATAAAGTTTTATCCATTATTTGCATTTATTTAGCTGGTCTAATACTAATAGTTTGAAAGTTTTAAGATAATAATTATTTAACACATGACAGAAAGATATTAGTATTCACTAAGAATATCATAATCAATATTGTGACTGTGTTGCATACTATAAAAAGTTGTGTATTATTAATATTATTATTTTATATTTAGATCATTTGTTTGGTTTAAATTAAAATAATTACAAGATAAATAGGAAATCGAACAAAGAGTTCATATTTCAATAATTAATCAGGATTGACTTCTTTCAACAACGTACATAATGAAGTGAACGGACCTTGAGCAATTTCATGCTAAAGGAATACTTGGTGATTCACTGGAAAAAAAGACAAGTTTTAGCCACTAAAGTAGGAAGACTAGTAAATGAAATGTTAGATGTTATGAAAAGGGAGAAAGCTTTAAAAGCTCTAATGAAAGAAAAAGAAGTACAAAAATTGAGAAAATGAGAAAATGGTCCCCTATGTAGCTGACCTGCTATTAATGCAGGCAATATGAATAACAACAATCTAGCTTAAGACCTTAGAAAATCTGAGAACAGAGTGACTTTAAGATAAAGTGAATTTAAGAATTATTTTCTTAAGAACAGAAAACCTTTGGGTCTTGTTGTTAGCTCTCGATATTTTAACAAATTTAAGAAGTCAAAAGAATTTAGAAATTTTAGATCGCATTCTTTTTAATCCATAAGTAGCTTTCTGTTTCCGTCTAATAGAAAGCAGACTCACATTGAATGGTATCAGCGCCAAGAAAAGAAAGAAAATTGAGAATTTGTAAAGATCTTTGTGAAAGTGGACTAAATTAAAAAATTAAAAGATGAATGACCAAAATTCTGTATATGAAGCATTTTTAAAAATAAGATAAAAGTTGAGTAACAAAAAAGTCACAAATTAAAGTTTTATAACCAAATTAAAATAATTAATAAAGTTTAGTGATCATCCGTACAATTTATCTAGAGAGAGGGTCTAAATTTTCCACCTCTCTCCCTCTCCAATTGTCCGGATGATGATTTTGATATGGAAATACACTATACATCCCAATACCACAATTAAAATTAATATAAAAATATTTACGCTTAAGCGAAATCTTAAATTTGAGTTGTTTTATATGTAATTATATTAGATAGTTATATAAATTTTTTTATTATTTTTATAATTTTATCGAATTAAATTAAATTAATTAATATTTAATGAATTCTAAATACTAATAACTTAAAAAAAAAATCGATAGGATTGTGCAATTATATCTCTCAAATTATGTTCTTAAAATATATTTTCGTTGTCTACATACTAAAAAACATCAAGTTTGAAATAAAAAATTCAAGTGCATTTTAGGATGAACTTCATGAGCTTTATGATAGTGGTAAAGGTCTTCAACGTGCGTGTACAGTTTAATTTCCACCCATCCTATTCCCTCTAATTATTAACAAACCAACAAAATTAAGCTATATTCTACCAAAAAAATTTCTATTAATTATAATATTTTAAAAAATCAATATATTAAATTTTTTTTTAATAACAATGCAGTTGGATTAAGCACAAATTAATTACTTGAGTCTGATCGTTTGTTTATTCAATAACTTTTATGCTCATTATCATGATATAAGCGGTTTCTTTGACCTTTAGGAGGTGCGATGTGAAAGACTGTCCATCGCCAATCGGCCAGCATGAATGATGCATCATTATGACTCTCTGGTAACGCTGAAAAGGGTTTTTATTACCATATTATTATTTCCCTCTAATTATGTTTAACTTGGAGGATTAATTTTGTTTCAGTAAGCAAAAAAAAAAAAAAAAAAAACGCAAAGGTTTTAAAAAATATTATAAAATGTTTAGAAAATAATAGAACCAAATTTTATTAGATCATTAATATGTGGTCAATAATTAAAAAAAGTTATTAATATAAACATATTAGCAAATCTTCAAATTAAATGATGTTTCAAATTTAAGTCATTATATAGTATTTTAAATTAATTATTTTATTATTTTTATAATTTTATTTAAAAATTGAATTAATTTAATTAAAATATAGTAGAGGTTAATAGTGATGATTTTTTTTAAATACTGATATTCTAATACTAAACTTTATCACAAAAAATAAATTATGCTCTAAATTAAAAAGACATTATCTTATATATATTTTTCGAGCATTATACATTATCTTATATTTGGCCTGCCAAATAAAGGAAACAATTATCATCAAAAATCAAGCACAAACTCACCAATAAAATAATTACAAAATCCACATCCATGAATAGTATTAATTATTTAAAAAGCAATAAATAATTTCCCTTAAAAAAAAAAAGAAAAAGCAGAAATAATTTGATGTGCAGTGGGTTGCTGCCGGTCACTGTTTCCTTGTTCTAGCGAGCTCTTTTTATTCAATTTTTTTTAGAGCGAAAAAGAGAGAAAGTGCAATAATTTAAAAATTAATTTCATTAATCAAATTAAAAATAATATCTCTCTGATTAATTGATCAATTGATTGATTGATTGATTGAGAGATAGTAGATCCCTTGGTATGGCGATTCTGTATGCGCTGGTGGCGAGAGGATCGGTGGTTCTGGCCGAGTTTACAGCGACGGCCACTAACGCTAGCGCAATTGCCAGGCAGATTTTGGAGAAGATACCAGGGAATGATGATAGTCATGTCTCTTATTCTCAAGATCGCTATATTTTCCACGTCAAACGCACCGATGGCCTCACTGTTCTCTGTATGGCCGATGATACCGCCGGAAGTGAGATATTTCCGTTTATTTTCTCAACTCTTTTAATTTTCAAAGATTTTCATTCAATTGAACTCTGTGTATATGTATGATATTGATCTGTTCTGAACAAGGCGTTAAAATAAGTATTTTGTTGAGTTTATGATATTTTTAATGGCCTTATGCAGGAAGAATTCCTTTTGCGTTTCTTGAAGACATCCATCAGAGATTTGTAAGGACTTATGGTCGTGCTGTTCATTCTGCTCAGGCTTATGCCATGAATGATGAATTTTCTAGGGTTTTGAGTCAGCAAATGGAGTATTATTCAAATGATCCTAATGCCGACCGGATTAATAGACTAAAAGGTGAAATGAGTCAGGTAATTTCATGATCCTTTCCATAAACCTATGATGTTGCTCCTTACATGATGTTCACAAGTTTATAATGATGGCATCTTGCTTGAGTTTTTATTTTTAGATAGAATCGTTATGATTGCCAAAATTGCAATTCATTGCAGGTGCGAAATGTCATGATTGAAAATATTGACAAAGTTTTGGAGAGAGGTGATCGTTTGGAATTGCTGGTTGATAAAACTGCTAACATGCAAGGCAACACCTTCCGTTTCAGAAAGCAAGCTCGTCGTTTCAGAAACACTGTATGGTGGAGAAATGTCAAGCTCACGTACGTCTCTAAATGAAAATTCTTTTACATGTCTTATTACTTTGAGCTCTGTTGTCCGAAACCATTTATTTTTTTATGTATTGTAACATACTTTCCTGAAACTAGAGAAGAGCTGCTAAGATCTGTTGTCATTGACTAAATTTCTCTTGTCTTGCAGGGTTGCTTTGATAGTGATCATCCTGGTGATTATCTACGTCATACTGGCTTTTGTATGCCATGGACCTGCATTACCTAAATGCATAAAATGAGGCTAAGTGACGAGTGAGATTCTTATGTGTTTTGTGCTTTTTCTTCTTCTTTTCTTTTTCAATTATTCTTGGTATATGAGATTTTTCTATTTGTAATTTTTTCTGCTGTAAGTTTTACTTTACTAGATTTTTGCTCATGCAGTATGATATTTGGATTGTTCAAGTGTATGTGCACTTTCTATAGTTGTGCCTCATTTAGATAAGTTTGTGCAGGTTGAACCTCTTAAAAACATGGCTTGATAAGTTATGTTTATTGGCTAAATTTTCAGTGTATTTTTCTTCCCTTTAAATTCACATATTATGGTTCTTCTAGTCAATTTGTCAATAAATTGTTTTGCATCTTTCTGTGACCTGTTGATCAGCAGATGGATTCTTGATCTTGATTTTCTGGTTAATAGAATTTTATTACCCAGTTGTTCCAATTCCCCTTTGAAACATAAGAGTTAGTTTATCAGTCATGGTAGCCATTTGTATTAAATTATCAATGCGCTGAAACAGATCGTGAATGCAAGGTGGCGAATTGGGGATGAGTGATAACTGCTTGACTCCTCAAATTGCTTTGTTGGTCTTGGTTTCTACATGAATAACTTTTATGGATAGCCTGATAGAAAACATGGGGAAGTTTGTATTTTTATGCTTACTGAGCTAGAAAATAAATGACAAACTGTCAAAGCAATTCGTGAAGGTTTCTTGATTTCCTTGCACTGTTGTTTATGCCATGTTTGTTGGCTTGCTCTATTAGCAAAATTAATTATGATAATACAAGAAAGTCGAATTGTTAGTTGACATTTTGGTTTAGCCCTCTTTGTTCATGGATATTGCTCCAGTTTCTGTTTTCTTAAAATGGTACAATGAAAAGCGTCCCAATTTATTCTAACAGCACGACGGTACAAAGGCTCTTCCAAGGAGCATGATTTTGAGGTCTTATGCAAGTTAATTTGCTAGTCTCATTTTTTCTTGTATATTTTAAATTTTGTAGGATGCACAAAGATAAAGATAAATTCATTTCATGAAATTTCAACTAAAACTAACATGATATTCCTTTTTAACATATACACATAAGAATCAAGCTCACATGATTAAGTGTTAAAATCATAAGCATGTATAAATATGTGAAAAGAACCTTTTTTCATGTTCATTGACGCATATCATTTTTCAAGAATTGCTATGTTCAGAAATGCTATAAACGATACTTCCGAGAAGATTTTTGTTTTTTTTTTGGGTGCTACTGATCCAAGAAATTTCCTTATAGGGCCCCATATAACAAATATACACATGGAAACGAAATTTCCGAACGCCCTTTTCAAAGAGTTACAGCTTTTGCTACTACATAGATAAAAGCTTTGATGAATAGTATCAGCAGAATTCTAATATATCTGGCTATATCTATCTACATTAGCCGTTAGATGCTACGTTGCAAGAGTTAAAATAATTTTACATGGTGAGACAAAACCAGGAAAGGGAAAAGAAGGGAACATTTCACCAGGAGAAAGAAAAGAAAAGCTTTTGACCAATCATATGCTAGTTACTAGGCATCAACAATTTACACTAGTTGTCTATAAGATTTAATTTGTTACACAAGTCCTCTAATTGCTCTAACGCAATCTTATACTGATCTGGTAATTGTGCTCCTTTTTCCACAACCGGAAGGGCACGTTTATACAGATGACTCTGCCAGTAAATTGGGTTATACATATCAATATTAACTAAACCATTATCTGGAACACACATGTGCTTGAAATCTTTACTCCAACGAAGAAGGATGTAGCGAGAAGGTATTTCTTCCACCCCATTATAGTTGAGAACATTCAATGCATGCCTACATAGATAACCTTTGTAATTGAACAGGCTGCATATGCATCTGATATCCACTTGGCTTGTCTCATATACAACCTCAAATTGCCTGACCTCCTTCTCACTTCCTTCAACTTCGACTCGTTCTTTGACAATGTAGGTAACGATTGGCCCATTCACATTCACCTGTCTAGTGTTGAAGCAAGAGTACATTCCCTCAACCTCGGACTGAAACTTTTTGAAAATTTTTTTGGTGTACACTTTAGAGAGCTGCACCTCAAAGTTGCTTCTTGTCTTCAATTCAAAGCTTGAGTTTCTTGACTCTACATCTGCCATGGCTTCCTTAAGGTGTTTCCTGTGTAATGCTAGATCATACTTATCAACAAATTCCTTAAACGATGTGTGTTTATGTACATAACCATCAAAAAAAGCATTCATGCCCTCATTTTCTTTGATGGGGATCATTCCTGCAAAAAATATGTCCTTTAAATAAACCGGAACCCACTGTTGCCGCTCTTCATATAATGTTTGTAGCCATTTATTATCAGCAAGTCCATGCCGCCTGATCATGCCATCCCAAGACATTTCAAACTCAGCTATCTTCAAGGAATTATAGACAGCTTTGTTCAATTGTCTTTTGATAGCTTCAAATCCCTTCAACCCTCCCAATCTCTCTGGAACTCTTTGCATGATGTACCACAGACTATAACAATGACGAGCTTCAGGAAAGACCTCAGACACAGCACTTTGCAAGGGTTTGCATTGATCAGTAATAATAACCTGTGGAGGACGGCCCTGCATGCATTTAAGCCATGCCCTGAAAATCCAGACAAAATATTCCACTGACTCATGGCCAAGAAACCCGCAACCCAGTAGTATTGATTGCCCATGGTGATTCACCCCAACGAATGAAATCAGAGGGATCTCAAATTTATTTGCAAAGCATGTTGTGTCAATGGCAACTGTATCACAAAAATAACAATATGCAGCCCTAGATCTAGCATCAGCCCAAAACACATTCCTCAGGTGCCCATCATCATCAAAATCCATCAAGTAAAAGAAGTTTGGATTGGTCAACTTCATACGACAAAAGTAATTATACACTGCATGTGCATCTCCTTCTTTAAGTTCCAGATGTTTAGAGTGATCAACAGGATTAGCACCCTCTGTTTCATGAACATTTAGATACCCATTACACCCATCTGCTAGAGCTGTTCGATACAACTTGATAGTATGTATTTCTGTGACAGGCTCTGGTGGTGGTTGTGATTTTCTGGCTGCAAGAACCATCTTCTTATGCGACTTATAAAACCGTTTAATTTGGGGGCTCACCAAGTGGTTGTGTTCAAGCTCAACTTCAACTATTCTCCACCTTTTTGAGTCCACAAGCCTAATGACTAACATTGCAGGACATCCAGTTCTTGTTTCTGGTCGTGGATTGTTTGCTTCACTCTTTTTTTTGAAACCTGCACTACTGCAGCTAAGTTTAGCTCTGTATCTTTCCTTTCTCTTTGATCTAAACCAAGAGTTGCTCACTCTGATACCAAATCCTTGTTCCTTTGCATATACATTATAAAAATCATAAGCTTCATCAAAAGAATCAAACTCCAATCCAATGGTAGGTGGGAGGGGTTCTTTTTTTGAATATCTTTCGCCAGTTTCATTGTCATGTTCCACTACACTGCAGTCTTCCTCAACCTCATAGTCATCACTTTCATCAAACACTGGCTCGCTATTGAGACAAACTTCCTCCATCTGAACACCAATCAAAAGAACACTAAACACATAATGTTCTAAACCAAGTAGTTAAACACCAAATAAATAATTACAGCAAGACAATGTCTTGATCAAATTTCATGCTGAATCAAACACAATCGGTGAACTCTACAACTTCCCAACCACATTGGCTGTTTCGAAAACGCAGTTCAAGTTTCTAAGCAGATGAACCAACTTGAAAGTGACAGAGAAACACCTGAAGGGCAAAAAACTGAGACATAAAGAAAAATAAATACGTGCAGATCATAAATCAACAGTTAATGTGAAAACTTTAATCCATGAATAGTACAGTACATTGGCTATTTATAATCATAATCACTCATTAGCAGGCTTCCAGATCATAATTTGGTATCATCATGTTAAAATGTGGTGAAATGCTTAGAAGTTAGTTGGCTAATAAGTAACCAGATAAAAACATTAAGGTGAATTGAGAAGCTTCTGCTGCCCTCCAGTCCTGTTAGGTAGTAATTAAAACTAAACATACTTAACAATTAAGATTCATAGTAAATTACTCAAATTTACTTTCCTAAAGCTAAAACGCACACTAAAAAGTTTCAAAACTTTCGTACCAAACTGCCACAATAGGCTATTTCAAGAACCTGAGATATGATTCTGGTAATCAGTTACACAAACAGTGATCATTTCTGCCTCCATACCAGAAAATTTCAAACTATAGTCATTTTTTATCACACAATTTTGCCTTCTTTATCACATTATAGACCTATCCAAACACACATTCATTCATATGTGCAATTCAAGAAACACTGGAATTTCCTTCCATGGATCAAATTGAACACATATCCTGGCTGTATCTGTCTAATTGAATTGGTGAATTACAAAATTTTTTATGTTATCAGCAGATTTTTAAGGGTATATGCAATGAAAACCCTAGCTCAAACAGATTGAATTTTTAAAAAAATTAAGTTCAATTCTTTACAATTGGTGAAGTTAAGAGTGAGGAATTGATACCATCTTACGCTGGATACACAGGGCCAGACTCGGTGGGGCGGGAATCAGCGGTGGGATTAAAGGAACCGAGTTGAGATCATCCGAGTTGGCGTTTGCAGGAAAGTGCGAGTCACACTTGGGCTTACAGAGGTTCCGTAGATCCTTCTACTCTGTGAACTGACACGTGGGGGCTTCATTATTACACTACTTTTTACTCGTAGTAATGCGTTGTTTTGCATTGTGATCCCTGTAGTTTTGTCATTTTCTAAATGATCCTACAAAGAAGGATGTTTCGTGCAAATAGCTACAACTTTTATCTTTTTTTTTTAATTCAAAATTTAGTAAAATAGTGTTGCTGCTTAAATTAATTGTTATATATATTTATATATAAAATTTTTATATCATATAATTTATTCAAATTACTAGTGTGTTATTAGTTTAATTTAAATGCTTGCTAACGAGATTTCAACTCAATAATTAATTTTGAAGTCTCAAAAAATATAGTATTTTTGAGGGCTACTCATAATGCAATTGAAAAATTAATTTATTATTGTTTGATTGCTTAATATATTTATATTAATTGAAATATTTTAAAGGCTATACTATATTTATAGTGAATGTCAAATGCCACTTTTTTCATTCAAGAATCTCCAAAATGGGAAAAGTAAGAATTCTATGACGTCAATTGCTAAAAAGATTTCTCTTTATTCTTTACATTTTCATCTTTTTGAAAAGCTCAAATTCTTTTTTTTTTTTATAAAAAAAAGCCTTTCGTTAATAGAGATAAATGATACAATAAATATTAAAATTCAAGTTTACACATAACTCAGCCTTATGAAAAATAAGAGATAGATCATCTTTAAAAAGAGAAAATTTTTCTTAAAAATCACTATAATGTGTTGATATAGCTATTGTAAATTGTATCATATTCTGCCTGCTTTACTCGGTGGTATGCAACCACAAATCGACTTTTTTGTAGTCATTAAACGAGTCCATATGATTGATAGTCAAAGCTAAATTATCTTCTATTCCCTTAACGAGAGAGCCATTTATTCTAAAGATAAAAATAAAAAATCAAACAAACGGACTAAATACACGAAAAAATAAAAAATATAAAAATAAAAAACACAATAAAAAATAAAAAAATAACAAACAAATAAACAACAGAAATAAGAGAAAAAAATTACATGGACACAACCCAAGAGAGGTAGAAGATAAGCATACATCTGTAGACAAATAACTATTATTGACAAAACGATAGATCCCCCATAATAAATATCCCTGCAACCCCAATCGCTTGATTAAAAATGTTCATTAATCAATCATATATTTTCCAAGTGCAAAACCTCTTCAACTTTTTTCCCCTCTTCAACTTTTTTCCCCTCTTTCATTCTTCGTTCTCATTGTTGATTGAGAAAGTCCTTAAAATAAACGCTATTCATTAAGTAAAAGAAGAACTTACTTCAGTAAATTAGACGGTCGATGATCTATTCAACATTTATATATTTTTACTACTCCATTAGCTTAGATTAAAAATTCTTCAACTTTACTTATTTTTCAATTTTGCTTATGCAATTTGGGCTTCTAATTAGTTTTATCCATCTTTGACTTTAATGAACTAAGTATGAAAGAGTAGTTTACGAGAAAAATATTATTTTAGTGCGTAACCTATAGTTTTAGCTTGAATGATTTTTTTTTTTAAAAAAGTAAAAGAAATACCCGACCAAAAATATTCATACAAATGGAACCTATAAAACAAATTTATTGGGTTAATGTCGCCCAGGAACAAAAACAACATAGAACAATTAGATCCTCGTACAGTGGACCCCACCTCACGCTCCATTTTTAGCCCTATTCAACTTTTGATTGGATTAATTACACCTATAAAAATCTACTCAACCATATTTTCCAATTCCCCCCGCCAACCAAGTGGTTAAGACGGTTCAGAGATAACATTTAAATGTTGAGTTATTTTTCTAAAATTAGTTAGTTATGCTACAAAATAGAGGTTATTTTTCTAAAATTAGTTAGTTATGCTACAAAATAGAGGGTTCAGATCCTTTTTTTTATTTTTTTGACAAAAAAAATTATATTTTTTAAATTCAACTTGACTAATTTAATCATCTAAAATAATTAATTTATCATTTTGCTACGAGGTCAAGAGGTAAATTAATTTTTTTTTGTTTCCTTATATTCTCCTTTCATAGGTTCTTATTCAAAGATTAAGTAAAAAAAAAAAAAAAATTGACTCAAGCACCCATAAAAAGGTTAAAAAAAAAGACCAGAGACTAGAGTATTGTTATTTTTCTTTTTAGAATAAATATAAAAATTAAAAACAACAATAAATAGGTCTTTCATACTTTTTCTAAGACAAATGAAAGAAAATTTCCACTATAATATACAGTCATAAAGAAATTTTTTATCATTTAACTATTAATAATAATCATGAAATTTTTTTTCTTTTAATTTTATAGAAATTATTATTGCTATATTAATTAGATAATGGGTTAAATGATGAATTTACATTAATTTTAAATTTTTTATAAATAATTATTTATAAAATAATAATTCAATATCAATATATAAAAAACTCAAATTTAAATTTTCTATATCAAAACATTGATTCAAGAACTTGTCAAAAAAAAAAAAACACTGATTCAAGAAGCCAGATCAGATGAGGGTGGATTGACCTATTTAAGGAAATTTGAAGATTAACAAAACAATAAAGAAATCTGATTCGTGTAAAATTAATAATCAGCCATTTCTGGATTAGTTGAACGGTGTTTAACAGAGGGTCTAATCACTAACATATGGGCACCACCGCCCAGAATCATTATCCCTAAAAAATATACCCAAAAGAGGAATCACAAATCACAAAAATCAATCAAATTTTCCTTTTTATGCTGACGTGTCCCATCCATCACTACTTTCATCACAAGACGTGGAATCAACACACACTGTACAACCAGATCACATCCTTTAATGGGCCCCGTACACACGTGCAGACTCATAATTTCAAACACTCTACGAAATCAACGACTTATACGTATCTTTCCTATATGGCATAACGTACACCTGTATGTACTACATCACCACCTTCTCCTCCTCCTTCCCTTTCCTTCATCATCTCAGTAGGAAAAAAAGAAAAAATAAAAATAAAAGAAGCGCAGGTTAACTAAAATGCGCCTCTGATTGTCCAAAAGCCAATCTTGCCCTCTCTTAAGTCTGAACCACAATAACATCAACCTCTTTCTGCGTCCTCTATCGATCCTTGCCAGTGTCACAAGACAAAAAGCCCCAAACACAAAACCAATCAATGAAGCAGCACACTTCATCGGAGGCGGTTCCGTCGTTGCCGTCATCATCCGCCTCCGCCTCCGCCTCCGCCTCCGTCTCCGTCTCTGTCTCCGCCTCTACAACCGAGCAGTCACCGCCGGCAGCTTCATCCTCCATCCTAGCAGAAGACATAGCGGTGGGAACCACAAGAGACGGCAGCGGAGGAGCGCAAGAAACGGTTACCGTCGATCGTAAAGGAGAGTACTCCGCCGTATGCCGATGGACAGTGCATAATTTCCCTCGCATAAAAGCTAGAGCGCTATGGAGTAAGTATTTCGAGGTAGGCGGTTACGATTGTCGTCTGTTAGTTTACCCTAAAGGCGACTCACAAGCTTTGCCTGGCTACATCTCAATTTATCTTCAAATCATGGACCCTCGCGGCACTTCCTCTTCGAAATGGGACTGTTTCGCTAGTTATCGTCTAGCTATTGTTAACCTAATTGATGATTCTAAAACTATACATCGTGATTCCTGGCATCGTTTCTCCAGCAAGAAAAAATCACACGGTTGGTGTGATTTTACACCTTCTAATACGATATTTGATTCTAAATTAGGTTATTTGTTTAATAGTAATAATAATAATGATTCGGTTCTAATAACTGCGGATATTTTGATACTTAATGAATCGGTTAGTTTTATGCGGGATAATAATAATGACTTGCAATCGACTTCTAGTTCATCTTCTGCGATTTCATCTACAGTTGTTGCTGGTCCTGTATCCGATGTTTTGAGTGGTAAATTTACTTGGAAAGTGCATAATTTTAGTTTGTTCAAGGAGATGATTAAGACACAGAAGATTATGAGTCCGGTTTTTCCAGCTGGTGAGTGTAATTTGAGGATTAGTGTCTATCAGAGTTCTGTTAATGGACACGATTATTTGTCTATGTGTTTGGAGAGTAAGGATACTGAGAAGACAGTTGTTTCTGATAGGAGTTGTTGGTGTCTGTTTAGAATGTCCGTATTGAATCAAAAGCCTGGGTCTAATCATATGCATAGAGACTCTTATGGACGGTTTGCGGCAGATAATAAGACTGGGGATAATACAAGCTTGGGGTGGAATGATTATATGAAGATGTGTGATTTCGTTGGTTCAGAGTCGGGGTTTTTGGTGGATGACACTGCAGTGTTTAGTACTTCATTTCATGTGATTAAAGAATTCAGCAGCTTCTCAAAAAATGGGGGATTGATTGGAACAAGAAGTGGGAGTGGGGCTAGGAAATCTGATGGGCATATTGGGAAATTTACTTGGAGGATTGAGAATTTTACGAGATTGAAAGATCTTTTGAAGAAGAGGAAGATTACAGGTCTTTGTATCAAGAGCAGGAGGTTTCAGATTGGTAACCGGGACTGTCGTCTAATTGTTTATCCCCGAGGTAATGCCAGATTTTTTATGGTCATAGTGATTCCAGTTAAGATATTTGTAATCTTGACTCTAAAATGTAATTCTTGCAACAATTAAAAATACTGAACAATGCTGACGCTGTTTTAGTATGGATAACAGAGAACTATTGATTTTTAGTTCCTAAAATTTTTTATCTAGACAAGTCCTTTTTGCTTTTGTAATTTTTGATGTTGATCCATTATCCTAAGCTCACATTTGAAGTTGATTTGTAGTTGCTTGAGGATGTTGTTCATTTGCTTACTTCAATTAAGGTGGTGCCATTTACCATGTACTTTTTGTTGCCTGTTTATCTTTTAATCCTTGTGCCAAAGTGTTTGAACTTAATGACATATAGCAGTCTGTGATAGTGTAAAAAATGTTACCTTTTTCTTTCTCTTTTCCTTTTGCTACCATGGCTAGTTTCCACTATGTATTTTCTATGCCGAATTGTTGATTCTTGTGCTTGAAGTTGTTTGATTTTTAATTAGAAAGTGAAGGCATTGTTTTGCCTTCATGCATTCAACATTCAGCTGTCGAGATATGTGAGCCAAAGTGATAGCAGCTTAGACTGCATAGGAGAGTATACTGATGAGTAATTCCAATATATTTCGTTATATCGGAGTAAACTGATGAGAATTTCCTGTCTGGTTGATGGTATCAGGGCAGTCTCAGCCCCCATGCCACCTTTCAGTGTTTCTTGAAGTTACAGATTCGCGAAATACTTCCAGTGATTGGAGTTGTTTTGTGAGCCATCGCCTGTCAGTGGTGAACCAGAGGATGGAGGAGAAGTCTGTCACAAAAGAGTCTCAGAATCGCTATTCCAAAGCCGCAAAAGATTGGGGTTGGCGTGAATTTGTAACTCTTACTAGCCTATTTGATCAAGATTCTGGGTTTCTAGTTCAGGATACAGTTGTATTCTCTGCGGAGGTTCTCATTTTAAAAGAGACATCAGTGATGCAGGATTTTACTGAGCAGGATATTGAGGGAATGCTTCCTGGGAACCAGATCGATAGGGCTGGGAAAAGAAGTTCATTCACATGGAAGGTGGAAAACTTCTTGTCGTTTAAAGAGATAATGGAAACTCGGAAAATCTTCAGCAAGTTCTTTCAAGCTGGTGGATGTGAGCTTCGGATTGGTGGGTGTTTGTCTCTGGTCCTCTCTCTGCTGAAATTGTGGTTCTGGTTGTCTCCTTTTCTATTCAACTGATGGTCCATATTTTTCCTGATGCAGGTGTGTATGAATCCTTTGACACCATATGTATTTATTTAGAGAGTGATCAGTCAGTTGGAAGTGATCCGGATAAAAATTTTTGGGTCAGATATAGGATGGCTGTGGTTAATCAAAAGAATCCTGCCAAAACCGTGTGGAAGGAGTCTTCTATTTGTACCAAGACATGGAATAACTCCGTCCTGCAATTTATGAAGGTGTCAGATATGCTGGAAGCAGATGCAGGTTTCCTTTTGCGGGACACGGTTGTTTTTGTTTGTGAAATATTGGAATGCTGTCCTTGGTTTGAGTTTTCAGATCTAGAGGTTAGTATTATGGTTATTCATCTATCATCTCTATGCCATCTACATCAATGTGTTTTCTTTATGTCTTTTTTACTGGGATCTAATTGTTGGGTATGTGTTATTCATGCTTTGACAAATATGAACTTTCTTGATTGTTTAGTCTCACCACCATCTAGTTTGAGATAATGACCACTTTTGAGATAAGACTACTGATTTTATGGCACTTTTGTGTAGCTTTTAAAATTTTGCTGATTTAGCTTGGAAGATGCTGTTTACAATATTGAATATGATGGTGCATTTTGAAACTTGTTTGTTTCCAGTTTCTACGTGTATGGAATTGATTCTATCTTCCGTTTCTTACTCGTTGACCATTCATAAATGATTATGTTTATTCACTGTTTTCTTGTACTTTTTCCTGTTGTTCATCTAGTCAACATCAGACAACCTTGGAATCCAAATGAAGATGCTGGTAGGTTATAGGATTTCCTTTAGAACTTTCTTAGGCATGGCAAATATATTATATTAGAGTTCTTAGTCTGAGTTGAATACATCGTACGTCAGAATATTATCACAATTGAATATTAGCCGAGGCACCATTAAGTGTATCATTAAACCAAAAAAGATTATGAGATTTTTAAGATTTTTTTTATTAGCTTAGTTGACCTTTTCAATTTGAGGATTTTTTTTGTTATATTAACGATTGTACTTTTCTCCTGTTGGATGCTTTTCACTATGAGTTATAGACATGAGGAAGGAACCTGTTCTCTTATTTCTCTTTAAATAGTTGCTCTTGCATGCTCTTTCTTTTGTAGTCCCTACCTTCTGTACTTTAAGTTTTTGGATAGGAGATTTATTTTTTTTCTGAAGCGTTTTATAACATAGTTATAAACATCTTGCTGGGAGCTGGGCTACTGAGTACTGACTGCTTTCTTACTGTTGTTAGGTTTTGGCTTCCGAGGATGATCAGGATGCATTAACAACTGATCCTGATGAACTTATTGATTCTGAAGACAGTGAAGGGATAAGTGGAGATGAAGAAGATATTTTTAGGAACCTTCTTTCTAGAGCTGGGTTTCACCTCACATATGGAGATAATCCTTCACAACCACAGGTTACTTTAAGAGAAAAGCTTCTAATGGATGCTGGAGCAATTGCTGGTTTTCTGACTGGATTACGTGTCTATCTAGATGATCCTGCTAAAGTTAAGCGTTTGCTTCTTCCAACAAAGCTTTCTGGCAGTAATGATGGAAAGAAGGGCTCAAAAGCTGATGAATCTTCCCCCAGCTTGATGAATCTATTGATGGGAGTTAAGGTTTTGCAGCAAGCCATTATAGATTTACTTTTGGACATCATGGTTGAATGTTGTCAACCCTCAGAAGGAAGTTGCAATGATGATTCATCTGATGCAAAGTCAAAACCTTCTGTTGATGGCAGTGGTGCTGCCAGCCCATTGGAATCCGACAGGGAAAATGGAGCGACAGAATCCATTCAATTTCCTGTGTTTGAGAGACTGGATTCCAGTGTAGATGATACTACCAGTGCCTCTGCTGTACAAAGCTCTGATGCAAATGGCACTGATGTGCATGGGAAGGCTCTTCCTGGACAGCCTATTTATCCACCAATAACAACTGCTGGAGGTTCTTTGGAAAATGCTTCTCTTTGCTCTAAGGTATTCTTTTTACCAACAGAGTAAATGGCCATCTTCCTATCTTAATTCTTTTGTATTCTTTTTACCAACAGTGTAAATGGCCATCTTCCTATCTTAATTCTTTTCTTTGATATATATATTAACTAGCTGGAATGTTCAATTTTCAGACCAAGTGGCCTGAACAATCTGAGGAGCTCTTGGGATTGATTGTGAACTCGCTGCGAGCCCTTGATGGAGCTGTTCCACAGGGCTGTCCTGAGCCAAGGCGAAGGCCTCAGTCTGCACAAAAGATTGCTCTTGTATTGGATAAGGCTCCGAAACATCTGCAACCAGATCTAGTAGCTTTGGTTCCCAAGTTGGTTGAGCATGCAGAGCATCCGCTTGCAGCTTGTGCACTTCTTGAAAGACTTCAGAAGCCTGATGCAGAACCCGCATTGCGGATACCTGTAAGATATTTTGTTGTGTAAATGTTTTGTTCCTTTACTCTTATTACCTATTTTCTTCTTTGGGTTGTGTTTTCTGGCCAGAAAAAAGGTCACCAAAAAGCCAACAGGGCATATTTTCAGCATCCATCTTAATTTTTATGATCATCTACATTTGCTAATTTGAAGCTGCCTTTCATCACACATTTCGTTGTACAGCTAAGATGGTTTTTGTTTCTCAGGTTTTTTGTGCTCTTAGTCAACTGGAATGTGGTAGTGATGTTTGGGAACGCATTTTATTTCAATCTTTTGAGCTTTTGACTGACTCAAATGATGAACCTCTTGCTGCAACCATAGATTTTATATTTAAAGCTGCATCCCAGTGCCAACATCTTCCAGAAGCAGTAACTATTTCTCTCAAACTTCTTATTCTATTGTCTTGACAGAATTTTTTTTTCAATATGTAATTTCCTCTGTTTTCACTTATAGGTTAGGTCTGTTCGAATTAGGCTAAAAAACTTGGGGATTGAGGTCTCACCTTGTGTCCTGGATTTTTTGAGTAAAACTGTAAATAGTTGGGGAGATGTTGCAGAAGCCATACTTAGAGATATTGCATGTGATGATGACTTTGGGGATGATCGTTCAGCATTGCCTTGTGGTCTTTACCTTTTTGGTGAAAATAGGCCAACTCCTGAAAGGTTGCATGTGGTGGATGACCAGGCATTCCATGCTACATGTCATTTTTTTGATATTTATATCTTGATTGAGATGTTATCTATACCTTGTCTTGCCGTTGAAGCTTCTCAAACATTTGAGAGAGCTGTAGCTCGAGGGACAATTGTGGCTCAATCTGTAGCCTTGGTCTTGGAAAGGCGTCTCTCTCAGAGATTGAATTTTAGTGCCAGATTTGTTGCTGAGAATTTTCAGCATGCAGATGGCATGATGGAAGAAAGTGGGGAGCACCTGAGAATCCCAAGGGATGATTTTAATGTTGTTCTGGGCCTTGCTGAGACATTAGCTCTTTCAAGGGACCCTTGTGTAAAAGGGTTTGTGAAAATGCTGTACACAATATTGTTTAAATGGTATGCTGATGAATCCTATAGAGGGAGGATGCTAAAGAGGCTAGTTGATCGTGCCACCAGTACTACTGATAATAGTCGTGATGTGGATTTGGACTTGGATATATTGGTTATTTTGTTATGCGAGGAACAAGAAATTGTTAAACCTGTTTTGAGCATGATGAGGGAGGTTGCTGACCTCGCAAATGTTGATAGGGCAGCTCTTTGGCACCAGTTATGCGCTATTGAGGAAGAAATTAATCACACACGTGAAGAAAGGGAGACAGAAATTTCTAATATGATTCGAGACAAAGCTATTCTATCACAAAAATTGGCCGAGTCAGAGGCTGCTAACAATCGACTTAAGGTACCTCTTATTGCTCAATTGATGATATGGTCTATTGAAATGCTATTGCATGTGGTGAGCTTTTGGTGTTTATTATTTTTGACATTTAATGATGGCAGTCCGAAATGAGGTCTGAGATGGAGCGTTCTGTTCGCGAGAAGAAGGAACTTGCTGAACAAATACATGAAGTTGAAAGTCAGCTTGATTGGCTACGCTCGGAGCGGGATGAAGAAATTGCCAAGCTGACTGCCGAAAAGAAAGTTCTTCAGGATCGTCTCCATGATGCCGAAGCACAGCTCTCTCAATTGAAGTCTCGGAAACGAGATGAATTGAAGGTAGCTTGGAATTATATCTGCACACATTCTTCTTCACACACATGCACACATGGGGACAGTCACACTCGCTGCTCTTCATTCTGCTGTATCTGCACTGCTGGACTCCAATCTGTGCGACCCATGCTTCTCTTTTTCACTGTGTTTTTTTTTTTCTATTGGTCTCCAGGATTCAATCCTATGGGTTTTAATTGGGTTGAGGGTCATTAATTCATGCATTGGAAAGTGGTGATTTGGTTATATTCTTCTGTTTTCAGTTTTTTTTGTCATTTATGACAATTATCTGTGTATGACAGAGAGTGGTAAAGGAGAAAAATGCTCTTGCTGAAAGGCTAAAGAGTGCTGAAGCTGCTCGGAAGAGATTTGATGAAGAACTGAAAAGGTATGCTACAGAGAATGTGACACGGGAGGAAATCCGGCAGTCATTGGAGGATGAAGTTCGGAGATTAACTCAAACAGTTGGCCAAACTGAAGAAGAAAAGAGGGAGAAAGAAGAGCAGGTTGCTAGATGTGAAGCGTATATTGATGGGATGGAGTCGAAATTGCAGGCCTGCCAGGTTTTTGCTTTCACATAGTTTCTTTGTCACATACTGATCATCTTAATTTTTTGTTTAATCATTAAAATCTGTTTTATACACCAGTGCTTTCTTGGTCAAACTTGCAGTCTTATTGTTTTCTTTTAGAGCGAAAATCAATAATTTCTTCTGACACTTGGAGAGTGCATTTGAGTTGTTAATTGCCATTTTGAATTCCTCAAATGATGTCAATATCTTTAATAGGGGATTTGTATGAATTTTTTTGGATCCCATAATTGATAAAAGGAACTCTCCTCTCCTTTCTCTCTATTTGTCTTACCTGTTATTTTATCCGCCATGGATGTGAAGTGTTTATTTTTATGTCATAGATTAACTCATTTTGTTTGCAGCAATACATCCACACCCTGGAGGCTTCACTTCAAGAAGAAATGTCACGACATGCTCCTCTCTATGGTGCTGGGTTGGAAGCTCTATCAATGAAGGAGTTGGAGACGATATCTCGTATCCATGAGGAAGGACTCAGGCAGATCCATGCTCTCCAACAGCGCAAGGGGAGTCCAGCTGCCAGTCCTCTCGTGAGCCCCCATACGCTACCACACAATCATGGGCTGTACCCTGCTGCTCCTCCGCCAATGGCAGTTGGATTGCCTCCCTCACTTATTCCAAATGGTGTTGGGATCCACAGCAATGGTCATGTGAATGGTGCAGTCGGGCCATGGTTCAACCACACATAAACAAATTTCACAGTTTCAGGGTTGGGAAGAGAGGTGGGGTTGGATGTGCGCATGGGTTGTTCACTTCTTTCTTCGAGTTATTTCTTGGCATGTTGACTGGTAGAACTGTTGGAACCACTCAAAAGAAAAAGAAAAAGAAAAAAATAATACAAATCTCAAGTGAGAGAGGGGAAGAGGAGGAGGGCAGTGGTTTTAGGAATTGAAAGCGAGAAGGGAGTCCAATAGAACTAACAGTTGCAAATGCCATGCTTATTTGCTTCTCTTTGATAAAAGTTTAATTATAGGCCCTCTTGAAAAGTTTTGTTGATCTGTGGGGTTTCATTCTTATTTAAAGCCCCCTTTTTTTTTTTATTAAATATAATATCAATTTCCTTCCTTTTAAAAGTAATTTAATTGGTAACATCATTTGTTACTGCCTGTTGTTGGGCCATCTAGATTTTCTGTTCTGTTGGTTCTATTTGAAATTTAGGAACCGCCACAGTCAAAAGTGTGTTCTACCCTCCGTCAGACCTTCATGTAAACTGGAGCGGTTTTGGCGGGAATCTTCTGCTTTAAAAATGGGGGGTTCCGTCTGGTCCATACTCCCCCTACTCCGCTATAAGACGGGCTCTATAAGGTTGTTTTATAAGTTATTTATGATGGTTCATAAGACGGAAAGCTTGGTTTGTTTATTTATTTTTTTTAAATAATTTTTTTTAAAAAATGAAAATTTTTTTTGAGGAAAAAAAAAAAAGAAATTAAGAGAATGAGTTCAAATTTTCAATTATCTAAATTGTAAGATTCACATAGGTGTTTTAAATTCATACTCATACTCAATTAAATTAGGTTTTGTTGAAAGTTCATTAACAAATGGCATTAAAATGTGGATAATTATGAAATTTATGTGGACAAACAAATAGCATAACCTGAATTAGTGAATAATAATGGAAGTAGGTAAGGGGTAGGGTAGAGCAGAGAAGAAAGAAAACACAATCACGTACTTGTATAAATAGAAAGCAATGTGTGTAGCATATATATTTTGTGACGTGATGGAATAAACAAACAATCAAACAAACGCGGCTTAGAATAAATTATTTATTTGAATAAGGGATGATGAAGATTAAAAACTTGTTTTAGCAATCGGCTGGTTCATAGATAAAAAAAATTCCAACTCAGATTTCAACAAATCAAAAGTAAAACAGTTTCTTCAGAAAAGTGATAGTTAACTAATAATATTAATTTTCATCCACTAATTACCAAGACCAAAGGCATAGGGAAACATGTGGTTTTGACTTAATTAATTAAAATGAACAAGTAAAATAAAATACAAAATTAAGGTGGAGAGGTGTTTATTTTCTTTTTCAGACACCCCAATTAAGCTCCTGTAATGCTTCTTCGAATCAATTTCTTCCACTAGTTTTTTTCTTTCTTATAGCTTTACTTCATATTTATATATAATAGAGAGTTGATGCACATTTTTATTCACACCCATTTCTCTCTTCTCTCTTTCTTTTGCATGCCCAATTTATTGGGAAATAGCTTCTGCGGCCTAATCATCATCATCTTCCTCTTCCTGATTCTTTTCTCTGTATTTTCTGGTCATTTCCCGTGCATTGCCGGACAGTTTGGTTATGAGCAATAACGCTTGCCCCACTCCATATCCATGTAAGCTTTACCTGTATACACACACACACATGCATGATCCTTTTGCATATTGAATTAATCATATATACATATATCTTCTCCATTTGCACTTTCTTACTTCTTAATGTATAAATGCATGCTTCCGTAATAATGTAATAGCATTATCTTGTGTTTTCATATTTGATAATATCTCATCCCTTTTCATTACTGATTATTTTTCTTCCATCATACCCATAGAATTTTACATAATCCTTCACAAACCTTGTTAATTGAATAGTTAATTAACTAATCTAATTGTTGATTAGATGGGTGTAGCTAGCTTGCTAGGGTTTACAGCATGCAAAACCAGATCCATAATACTACAATGGCCTCCACAAGCTACAGGCAATCATTCATATCATATGATTTCAGTAGTTTCCACAATCTTTTGATATATTTTTTTCTTGAATCGTTTATTTACAGATTTTTTACTGGCTAGTTATTTTTTGAGATTCAATAGTGTGTATATAACAGGTCTAATAAATAATGTATAATTGCCTCAAACTAATAAATAAATAAATAAAGAATAATTATATAAAACTGGTGTGTTTTTTTAAAGTTTCCATTAAAAATTTGCATGTTATAAAAATTAATTTTTTGTCATCTGATATCCCTAAAAGTAAAGAGTATGTAACACTCAAACCTAAATCTTATTTAAAAAAATTTAAACTTTTTACCACTTAAATTAATAATTTTTTAAGTATAATAAAATGTGAATAGAAAAATTATTTTATCAGATTTCTAAATGGGATTGCCAATTATGACAAAGGATTTTTTTGACCTTTTCAATAAAATTTCATGATGCTTAAAGTGAAAAAATATATAAACCAAAATGCACAAAACTTATATTTAGTTGATTATTTTATATGTTTTGGAAAATTTAATTTTTATACAACTAATTTTATATACATTTGGTAACACTTTAATTTTAGCATGCTTAATTTCTGGAGTCCTCTAGATGAGTTGTTCAGTCAAATGCATGTGTGTAATTCCTGTCTGTAGACCTTCCATAAATGGATAGATGAACTAATCTTGCTAGCTTGTTTTGGTTTCCTCAATAAATCCTTCAGTTTCTAAGTTAATGCTTCAGGCCATAAACAATGGCAAAGAAGAAATGTAAAAAAACATTGGTAAAATAGTTTTGGGTTTTCATAAAACTTTTCCTCTAAAAAAATTTTGCAGGATGAAGAAAGTTTGCTGGCCTTACTTTGATCCTGAGTTTGATAGTCTCCGTGAAAGGATATTTGGCCCCCCGTACGTATACATATAGTAAATTTTTATATTTTAGTTAATCAAGCTTGAGCTCGAACTCTAATTGAGTTCTATTTTAAATATTATAGTCGTGATCAAGTTAAATTTTATTTGTTATAGATATATAAATATTTTTTTTTTCAGAAATAGAAACTTCAATCAATACTTAATTAATTATCTGATATATAAATTGATGATTTGGTATAAATCAATGTGCATGCAGTTGTAGAGTGTGCATTGATAACGAAAGTATGGAAGATTGCACAGTAGTAAAGGTGGATAGTGTAAATCAGCAAGGGCTTCTCCTGGAAGTGGTGCAGGTTTTAACAGACCTCAATCTAACTATTTCTAAGAGTTACATTTCCTCTGATGCTGGATGGTTCATGGATGGTACCTACCTCTCATATGTATATATTATGCTCTTCACTAATTACGGACACTTAAATACTTAATTTCTTAATTACAGTTTTTCACGTTAAAGATGAACGTGGCAACAAAGTTAGAGATCGTAATGTCATTAACTATATCCACCAGGTAATCAGTACTTTGAATTTTACATTATGCAATTGCAATTCTAAAAGATTAAATTTCCATTGTCATATGCATATTTTTTATTTTGTTCGTATATGATATCTATAATTATAACTTTTATGAGCCATTATTCTTTTAAATTCAAGTTGGGCGGAACTTATTAAAAAATAAAATTTTCTTGTACCTGTGTTTTACATTTTAACCGAGTAGACGTATTATTAATATAATTATAAAATATTGATGTTATAATGTAGAGTAAATCAATATTTTTTATAGTTTTTTAAGAAAATCTCCAAACAACTATTATATCACCGTTTGAATTCGAATTCTTACCATCTAATTCCTGCGTTTTTTATTATTTTTTAAAAAAAATTTAAAGTGAAAGTATTTTATTATAAAATTTGTCATAAATTCTAATTTAAACGTGTTACCCAGCATTTAACAAAAAAAAACTCATAACAATAATAATTACTGGATGTAATGTACTAATTTTCCAATCAATTATAGTATGCTGAAGGTGGAACGTGGATGTAGGCCATAGGTACAACAAGGGAGACTCCAAGTCCGGCAAAAGTAAAAACATACAGAAACGATGTTATCGAAGGCGAGCATTCAAGCGAGCACACCGCCATAGAACTGAGCGGAACTGATAGGCCAGGACTCTTCTCAGAGATATCAGCTGCTCTAGTTGACCTTCATTGTAACATTGTTGAAGCACATGCATGGAGCCACAATGCGCGTCTTGCTTGCGTTGCTTATGTTTCTGATCAGTCAACTGATACCCCGATAAACGACCCTCACCGCCTCGCCACCATTGAGGACCATCTGACCACTGTTATCCGCGCAACCGGACCTCAGCAGATCAACCAAGAAGTCAAGACAGGTGGCGTTGTTGGAGGGGAAGGAACGGTGACCAACGTGGAAAGGAGGTTGCACCAACTCATGCTTTCAGCTAGGGATTTTGATGATGGGCCTTTATGCTCACCAAAAAGTGGGTCAGGATCAGGATCGGACAGTGAAGATGAAGGGAGGAAGACAATGGTTTCAATAGATAACTGTAAGGAGAAGGGATATTCAATAGTAAGCATAAAGTGTAAGGATAGGCCGAGGTTGATGTTTGATATGGTTTGCACTCTGACTGACATGCAGTATGTGATTTTTCATGCTTCTATTGGTTCTCGTGACGATGGTTATGCATTTCAGGTATGTCTCACAAATTAGAGGCGCTCATTCGCTGAACTATAATGCATGAACAGCATGTCGCTATGTACAAAAAATAACTAAAGTGTTTCTCTCTCAATTCAATTATCCTTGTATTATCAGGCAAAAAAGGGACAACTGTAATTTAAAATAAATTATCTTTATCTAGTCCATGACAATGTTACTAATGACGTCTATCATGATACATATAATTACAAACAATACTAATAATTTAATTAAATTTTATTGAATAATTTATATTTAGCATCTAATAATTTTTAATCTATTTGTACACATGATACAGGAATATTTCATACGACATGTTGATGGGTATGCCTTAGGAACAGATAGCGAGAAAGAACGGGTGATAAAGTGTTTAGAGGCTGCCATAGAGCGCCGAGTTTGCGAGGTAATTAATTAAGCACCGCCAATTTCTCTCTTTTAAACCAAAATAATTTTGTACACTATTGATGGGTCATTACTTTATTTGTATGCATATGATCAGGGGGTGAAGGTGAAGTTATGTGCAGAAAATAGAGTAGGGTTACTGTCAGATATAACACGAGTTCTTCGAGAGAATGGATTGACTATTGTGAGAGCAGATGTAGCAACACAGGGAGAGAAGGCAGTGAATGATTTGTACGTAAGAGACATTTCAGGGAATGAAGTAGACATGGAGTTTGTTAAGTCTGTGAAGAAGGAAATGGGTCCTATAGACCTTCAGGTCATGAATGATTCTTCATCAAGGCCAATCCCTAGAGATCAAAGGGCTCGTTTCTCTGTTGCAGACTTGCTTAAATCTCAATTCGAACGTATTTCTCATAACTTTGTCCCAATTAAGTTATAAATTCGGGAAAATCTACACATTTTATGTCTACTCTTTTTATGAAGGTTTCATTGGGAAAATAAATTAATTTTCTTGTAAGTATTAGGGATTGTATAAAAATAAATAGAGGTATTTCAGGTGTCGTTGATGTTTAGGGTTGTAGCTAAAGCTTGTACAATTTCTGAAAGGATCTGCTTCTTGCAAGGGATTGTACACAAGCTGTATTTGAATTCTTTTATTCATTCTAAAATGTAAATAGACATAAAACAGATAAAATTCAAGAGTTAATTGGAGATAATTCTATCTATTACTCTCTATAAATAACAAACTCAAACATAGAATTTTTTTTTAACTACTCCACATATAGATATAAAAAGATTATATATATACTAATGATATATATAGCGGACTGTGATACAATAGGCTGCTAAATGATAGAAATTTTTTTAAGACTGTTTTGCACTCATGAGCATGGGCAGTATAAATTGAAATTTTGATTTTTTTTTCCGATTCTCTCTATATATGTGTGTAAAATGCTTAAAAAACAACAGAATGATAGATATATATGTGTGTAACTATTTCTCCTGCGCACATAACGTAACGTGGCAATCTAAATCTCATAATCTATATCTCCAAGTCTGAAATTTATCCTCCTAAGCCATATGGAGTGCAGTATCATATGAAACACATCAAATCTCTTAGCTGGCTGGTTCAACATAAAATGCTTCTTAACAGTTCTTAAACCCCCTTTAAGCCTTTCATATTTCTCTTCTGGGACTGATGCCAACAACTCCTTTAGTCTTGGAATCTCTGATATATTCAGCTGTATGGAAAAAGCATCCCATCTCAAGACATCACTAAACGGCAACACATAATGTTCCGATAAAATCACAGGCACGCATTCTGCATAAATGGATTCCACAATTCTAGGGCTAGCCACTTCATGCCCGCTTGGACATAAACAAAACTTGGATTGCAGCATGAGTGAGTAATAGTCCAAGTGTTTAGGTAAGTACTCGAAGACACGAATATCAGAGTCACGGTCTTTCCAGTGATTGAGGAGGAGAGGACGGATAGGACCATGCAATCCACCGGCAAAGAATGCTAGGTAGGAACGTGTGGTGTTGGCAGGTGGTGGAGATAAGAGTTGGGGTGGAACGTTGCCGCTGTAGAGGTGGATCTCGGGAAGGCTTACATCCTTTCGAGGATTGAAACCTTCAGAAGTGTTGGCATTGCATAGGACTCTAATTGATTTGTCGTAAAGGAAAAGATTGCCCCGGGATGCATGAGGACCCTGTAACAGGAAGTAAAAAATAATGAAGTCCACGTCTAGGGCACAATATATATTTAATCATTTTCACAACCAAGAAATTGCGAATGGTAAGATGCATTATTGCTTTCAAAAGTTAATGCAACTCTACACATTTTAGGACATGGACATTTATATTCCAAATTGAAGCTCTACACATGTATATAACTAGTGGATATACATTTTAGGACTTGGTCGACATTTATATTCCAAATTGAAGCTCTACACATGTATATAACTAGTGGTTGGCTAATAATTAAAAACCTGAAGTGGGTTTGCCACTTGCGGAACAAATTCAGAGTGTCATCAAGTGATAATGAAGATTAATAAATGGAGTTCATAGATAACACGTAAATCCACTGGGTTAATCTCCCCAGTTTTCCTAGAAACTATATAAGTGGTTGGAAAAGTATAGAAATTAAAAGAAACTTACCCAATCATGACAAGCAAGCATGAAGTGGTCAGCACCATTAGTTCTATTCCAGAAGGGATGTTTGGTAGATACCACTCTTACATAATCAGCCACAAACTGCCTTAGTGGTGAAAGTTCGTATGTGAGAGGTATATACAGATATTTGACCATCCAGGCCACGCTAAAGGGCATGAAATAAACGTGGGCACGCTTCGGATCCTTTGTTCTATACGTCCTGGCTCCGTGTTCCATCTCGTGGATAAACCTCCCTTCGACTGTGTATATGTTCTTGCATGGGCCATCATGAACAATTGGTGGGTCCCCTTCAGAGTACACGTAGACCTTGAATCTCCTTTCCATCTCCAGATAACTCCTAAAATTTTTTGAATTAATAATGGGTATACAAGTGATTTTATTTTATTTTTTTTAATGAAAGACAACCGATTTCGAAGTAAGTACTAATAGATGATAATCAAGTAGAGTAGGGAGACGCTACAACACACCACAATAGTGCACTGAGAAACTGATAGTTATAGAAAGAATGATCAGTTAACCATCATGAGGCTATATAGTGAGCAGTGTAAAGCCGCATGGCTAAAAAGAGAAGTATGACTACTACAGCCTTGATATGACCTGTATGTGATCTCGATTGTGTTCAGCATCAGTGAGTAATTAACTTATAAGCAGTCCTAAGCGTGACAATTAATGCATGCAAATGTTACTGTCAATTTGTTATATAAAGAATACTGGAAAAAAAGAAAAAAAGAGAAAAACTGTGAACCAGCTTAAACAAGCTTTAGGAAGAATTAACTAAGCCATTAAGAAGCAATTCAACGCTATGAAAGGAAACATCACCAACATTTCTAAGCACTTAACAATTTGATCATCATCCAAGGACCACTATTCAAGTGAAGTCTCTACACCACCCACTATATTGGGATCATAACCATACGAAGGAATTAAGCTGTCTATATTGTGTAGATAAATCTATTTTTGTATCCTTTTGAGCTAAAACTAGGAATTAAAGGACCACTTAGTCATTTTTGAATAAAAAAAAAAAAGAGGAAGAGTACTGGAGTAGTGTTTCAATACACTGCAGTAGTCTTCATTACAATAAGGTAGCAAAAGAAACGCTTTATTTTCAGTAGCTATGATTATGTACTACGCTGGTGTGAGATGTGAACTGTGAAGTGTGTGAAAACAGTTCAAGTGACCAAAAAGACGCATCAATGAGTCTTGAGTGCGCGCACTTAATTGATCTCACCCACAACCACACACAAAACCATGCGTCAGCTCCAAGATTTCTCTCTCTTTTTTTTTTCTACTAATGTGAAGGTCATTATGTTATAGATTATAATCCTGGCGGTATGCTATCTTAGAAGCAAAGAATTAATATATTATTAAGCTTAATTAATTAATTACTAAGCTTTTTAATTAATCATTAATTAATTGATTAATTAAGGCACTGCTTACTGATGAAAAGCGGCGCGGTTACGATAAACCTGCACATGGCTACTTCGGTAAACGACGTCGGTTTGTTTAGCTGCCTTGCGTATGGAAGCTCGAGCTCGAGCCAGTCCTTGCTCCAGCACTTCCTCTTCTCTGTTTAATTTTGAGATTTTTCTCTGTAACATAACATACTAAAAATCAAACAAACATTACTCTGAAAAGACAAAAAAATAAAAATAAAAAATAAAAAGCTCAGACTTAGAAACTGCAGAAATGAGAGAGATGAAGGAGCTCGTCACCTTCCATTTCAAAATCTTAAAAAAGGAAACAGAGAAGAATATATGCTGACTTACAGTAACAGTTCGGTTGATAGAAGGAGAAGTATAATTAGCTGACGCTATCGTCGTCGTCGTCGTCGTCGTGGGAGAAGAATTAGAAGGAGGACGATGATGGAGAGAATGAAGTTGATCGGAGGTTGAAACTCTAGTTTGCAGTTGAACAAAAGATGAAACGGCTGAGTCTGCGGTGGAGAATTCAAATTTAGAAGTACCGCCGGGGGAGAAGCTGATAAAACGATCGGAGATTAATAAAACTAAAGAGAACAGAACTAGACAGAGGAAACACTGTGTGTAGGAAAATGAATTATAGCCGTGAAGTTTGATGATATCCATTTGAGGTGTGAGGGTGTGTTTGGATAGAGCGATTTTAGTTTCTCGTGAGTGAAGAATAAGGCGGGTGTATAGAATAGAAGAAGAAGAAGAAGAACAGAGAGGCAACTTTTTGATTTTTGGTTCTATTTTGATTTTGTTTTCTCTGTATGTAACGGGCACAAAAGCGTGATCGTATGATCTGTCAGAAATTACGAGTTTGACACTTAAGGGAAAAAAATTGGTGTATTAGTTGACGGTGCAAATCAGCATGAACTGCGCCAATTTAGCTGCCTTTTTTTCCTTTTCAATTTCTTTTACTGCCTGTAATTTTTTTCCCTCCAAATTAAAATCCTTCAAACCAAATTTTAAATATATATATGTAAATTTTTTTTACTCAGTTGAAAGAGGGCTATTTTTGCTTAAATTATGTCTTAAATTTACTCACATTAAATTAGTTATTTGGAGACTTTTATTGCTCGTATGGTTCTGCCTAAGTTGAACCAAATTAATTAAAGTTTAGTAAATTCTAGATATCAGTGGTTTTGAAAAATAAAATTACCTATATCATATATTAACAAATGATATGATAAAGAAATTTTTATCTATTGTGAGACCTTATTCCTCTCAAGGTTCAGCTCAAATAAACTCAAATTAATTAGAGTTTAATGAGTTTTGAATACTAATTTAAAAAAAAAAATTTACCTATGTAATGTACCAATGTATTAGTAAACATTATGATAAAAAAATTTATCTACTATGTTGTGTATCTTGCTAATTAGTGGGTGTAAAACACACTGAGTAGATAAAAAGTTTTCATTAATTAACGGTAAAAAAATATTGCATTGATTTTTCCAACATTGTAAGAAAAAAAAGATGGTAAAGGAGAAACATTTAAATTATAAGCAATTATAGTGTTAAGGAACCAAAGGATTATAGACATTAATTTCATATATTCAACTAACTAGCTGCAAATGCAATACTTTTATATAATTTGGTTCAATTGGCATAATTCTTGCCTGCAATCAGCATCTATCAATGATGTAAAATTGTATATGTATAAGATCTTGATTAGTGATGCAAGTACTACAATATTGGAGTTTTGATATTAAGCCTTCTTAGCCATATAGAAATGCATCACCATGTGCAATACATCAAAGGGCTTTGCTGGTCTATTAAGCTTGAAATGCCTTTGAACTTGAATGACCCTCTTCTGCATTCTCATGTACTTCCTCATAGGAATTCTTTGCATTATCGTCTTTATTTCCGGTATTCTGGCCACCGGAATATGAACCGAAAATTTGCTCCAATCAAGAACGTCGCTGAATGATAGATAATAGTAATCCGAAATGATTACCGGAACGCAACCTGTATATATTGACTCAGGAATTCTAGGGCTCGCAACTTCCCACCCACTAGGGCACAGGCAGTACTTGCTTTTGCTCATTGACTCGGTGTAGTTCAGGGTTTTAGGAAGATACTCGTAAACTTGAACGCCCTTGTCTTTGCCTTTCCAATACTTGAATAATTGTTTTCTCACGTACCCATGTTTGCCGCCGGCGAAAAAAACAAGAATCGGACGATCCCGAGGAGGTAAGCTATGAAGTTCAGGGCTTAACTTTCCAACTTTTAGCTTGATTTCTGGCAAGGAAACATCTCTTGCTGGTACAAATCCTTCAGATGTATTGGCATTGCATAGTACTCTAATGAAGTGCTTGTAAAGTTCAGGATGGGCAGCTGAAACATCCGGTGCCTAAAATTAACAAAAGAACGAGTTCATAAAATCCATATATACTATCTAGAACCCATTACCATACATATATATGAAGATCAAGATACATATATATATATATACCCAGTCATGGCAAGAAGTAAGAAAATGGTCAGCTCCACGGTTTCCATTCCAATAAGGGTATTATTGGAAATGATATCAACGTAGTCTTTGACAATGGTTTGCAATCTTTTGCGAGAAAAGTGACGACAGGCTTACAAAGAAACCTCACAACACTAGCAACGCTAACGGGAAGAAAATATGCAAGTGCCTCATCAGGGTGGCTAGCTGAAAACGGGCTCTTCCCACTCTCAAGTTCGTCTAAGAATTGCCCCTCAATCGCATAAATGTCGTTCATTGGTCCATTGTGAAATAGCGGCGGCTCTCCTTCTTTGTATGTCCATACTTTAAATATTTTCTCCATCTCAATGTAGCTCCTGAAAAATACTCATGATTCATTCCAAATGATTATTGACTATTTCTAACGACTATTCGAATTTCAATGTGTTGAAATATTTTGGTCTCATATTACCCTAAATCAGTAAATTCATCGAGTTGATAATCCAATTTTGAGCACAACATGTACAAAAACATTGTTTTTTCTCGCAAAAAAAAAAACTATTTTATACATATTTCCTTATTAATATTAAATAATTTAAATGTGTATTTCAATCGCACAGTGATCACCACTTGTATAGTTTAATTTTTTTTATTAAATTTGTGTTAGATATTCATATGGATACTGATAGTGTTACTGTTGCGAACTGCGAAACGACAAAAATTTTTCTTTTTAATTTTGCCATCAAATTTTTGTTGATAAGCCATTAAATAAAAGGGCAAAAATTAACTACACAGACAACAATACACTGTTTATATAGCAGTCCGCCATACTAAACATTTTCTATATATTAGTAGTACCAATAAGTTTTGCTCTTAAAATGTAATAAAATTTTTTATAACAGAATATATGGATAAATATATATGTAAATAAAAATTCCAAACTTTTTTTAAAATTTTTTGCCTTTAATAAAATGTAGCAATGGAGGAACATATTTAAGTACAATTAGATAATTGGCCTATAAAATGGTACAAGGACAATTTACCAATTTATGGTAAAAATTTGTTAAAATTCTCATATTATGGTACTTTTTGAAATAATTTCAAGTTTTATGGTAGTTTCTCAAATATATTCTTAATATATGGTATTTTTGGCTGAGGTGGAGGAGAGAAGTGGGAGTGCCAGACATTTCGCCAGTAGCATTGGCGAAATGTGCATTTTGCCAGTGCTACTGGCAAATTGCCTGACAATTTTAAAAAAAAAATTCCATTCATTTCACCAGTGCTACTGGCGAAATGAATGCAATATTTTTTCATGCATTTTGCCAATAGCACTGGTGAAATGCATAAAATTTTATTGTGATGCATTTTGCCAGTAGCACTGGCAAAATGCATGAAATTTTTTTTTTGATGCATGCATACATCTCAAATTATTCCATTTGACTAAGTGAATTCCACATCCTTTCATTTGTTTTGTAATTTTCAAAGTGCATTTTAATGGTATATTTGAGTATGTGTAATATAGAATGTATTTAAGGGTATTATAAAATTGAATGTTTAGTCAATAAATAAATATGTAGGGAATTAAATCTAGTTGACTTCTTTACATGGAGTGGTTTGAACATTTGGTTGATAGTTGATTAAAATATAATAATAATTATAAAAAAAATTCCTTTCTTTTTCTCTCAAACTCTTAAACTTGAGTCTTGATGATTTCAGCTCCTAATTTTGTAAGTTAATTATTTTCCTTTTAAATTATAATTGAAATTAGGTGGTGATGGTGTGAAAATGATTTTATAGCTTTTGAATTCTATTTTAGAGCAAAATTTTTTTTATTACACTCCTGTTTTCATAGCTATAGATGAAGGATTAGGAAAAATAAAAAACATGAAACTTGTAGATTTATGTTTTATCTACATGCTTATAAAGTTTTATTATGAGATTTGGTGTGTGTGATGAGAAATTCTTCTTTGATTGGGACTGGTTTAGACTGCATCAGCTGCAGGTAGCTTTCTTTTACCTAATAAATATGAGACCCTTAGGGGCTAGATTAGGTAAATTGTTAAACATGAATTTTGTTCCTTTATATGTTATCTAAAACTCTGTGTTGCATTTTGGTGAAAAAATATGTGTGTAATGAGAAATCGTCTTTGGAATGGGGCTGATTTTGCTTGCTACATTTGCAGGCAGTCTGATATTTTCCAGTTAATATGAGGGCCTTAGAGGCTAAATTAAATGAAGTATAAAACATGAAAGCTGTTCTTTTATGTGTTAATGAAGTGTCTGAAATAGAGTTTTGTAATTGAACTTGTATAATTTGAGAAATTCTAAAATGAAAGTGACCTGCTTGAGCTCTTTTTGTGCAGAACACAGATTTGGATTCAAAATTTCACCATTAATTGTAAAAAGCTTATATTATGCTGATTTTTGGATATGTTATAGCTATGTGTGTCTAGTTTTATTGAAAAAAATCAAGTAATTTGGAATTGTGTGGTGATAGTTATTCACTCTTAGGTCTAGCAAGGCCAAGTTGTTCAACAAGAAAGAAATATGCATAAATGTTAGGCTTACATATATAAAACATATCCTAATTACTTACTAAGCATAAACACTCATTGTAGGTATATTCTTAATCAAATATATGTCATATTTTAGGATCTCAAAGTATTGGTAAAGCTTGAGAAGGTGATACAAGTTATCCAAAGATTGATTGATAACTAAACGGTGAGTATAAGTATCAATTGAATTCTTAGATGAAATTGTGTGATTGAGATGGGTGTGAACATGTGATGGATGAGTTATAGTTTGATTGACAATGTGTATTTTATGAGATTTTGAGGTGAATTGCTTTTTGATTTTAGCTACTGTCGCTTTTCTCATTTGATTAAAAAGGGGTGTGAAGCTTATTTAACTAATGTGGTGGATGTATCTAAAGTTAGTTTAGGAGTAATGGATGTTTTAGAAGTGAAGAAATTTGCAAATATATTTCTAGAAGATCTATCAGATTTACCTCCACAGCGAGAGACGGACTTTGAGATAAAAACTATACCAGGGGTAGCACCAATGTCAATTGTACCATATTGAATGGCATCCTTATATTAGAGCTTAGGTTTGATTGATTCTAAGGTATTTGTAGAATGAGGATGAAAGAACGCCATAAAGATTGGTTATGTTAGAGAATTTGGTAATAAGGATATGAGATCTTAGTATGACTATGGTTTAAAAACTTGGGATTGATAATGAGTCTATAGAGTGGTGTGCATGTTAGAGATGAAATTTATATTTTTTTTTGGTAAAAGTGAGGCAAAAGCCTAAATCAATACAAAGGAACTATTCTATTACAACCACTGCCAATCCTATCATAATCAAGCCATTTAACCACTCCAAGAGGAGGTCTATCAAACTTCTGGCAACCAATCTCCAAACCTCTAGCAAAGTCTGCCATAAAATCTGCCATAGAGTTGGCCTCTCTATAAATATGAATTAACTTAACTTCCTAATCATGATGCAATAGCTCAATAATTGAATGAAGCAGTTGAAAATGCCTATTTATTCATTAATGGAGTGGTGTGCATGTTAGAGATGAAATTTGTATTTAATAGAGTTGAATTTGACTCATTCCATCTTACATACATGGATGATTTACAGTGAAGGTTGAAGTGCTAGTAGGAATAAGAAAAATATTTAGAAATAGAATAATATTCGACGATTTGACGATTTCAGGATTTGAAATCAAAATATGGTTATAGTTGATAAATTTTGTATTTGGTAATGGAAATATAAGAACTTCCTACTTGAAGTGAGTTGAATTTTTATTTAAGAAGGCAACATATTAATTAATTTTTTTTAGGATGTAAGAGTTAAACTATGATAAAGAATGTTGTTAAACTAGAAGTAGTTTATCCAATGTCATTTGTGGAAATTATATATATATATATTAAGAGAGTGTATTTCTTAAAAAAAAATTATAAAAGAAGTATATAAGAAAATTGATAAATTTTATAAAAAGGTAAAATTCGAGGAAAGCAAAAGAGAAATGAGTGGAATTTTTATTTAATGGTATAACATTTGATTTATTGCACTCTGAGATATATGAATGAATTGTGATGAAAGATAAGGTGTTGGTAGAAATAGTTTATAAGAATATAACTTGTGAAGAATAGAAGTAATAATTAAAAGTTGATTATTTTTGGAGACATTATAATTGAGAATTTAAGGCTACTTTATCATTCGGGAAAAGCCAACAAAGTTGCTGATGCTTTGAGTAGGAACGCCATTGAGAGAAGTGCTAGAATGACTTGTCATGTAGAAGGGTCATTGGTAGAGCTTAGAACATTGCATGTAGAATTTGCACTTCAGGATGATATACTGCTGTAGGGAAAGGTAATAAATAACAAATCGTTGATTCACAAAGAATGCTGATATGCAATCTTCAAATCCCTATTGATTCAATTGAATTCTAGAGAATTTGGAAAAAAGACAAAAGTCTATAATTTTATTATCAAATGAAAGCTACCAGTAAACAAGGCATAATAAGGCTTATATACCAAAATGAAACCCTAAATAAACTTCCTAATGAAAATAGGAAAAGTCATTAAAAATAGGAAAACAACATTAATAAGGCCTAAATGTGCGAATTTGGCCAAAATCCATAGGATCTCATAAGCAAAGCTAGTGACTTGAAATCGGTGGCCCGTTTCCACCCAAAATAGCCACCGAAAACACTGAAATCCGAGACCCA
>CATIWM010539163.1:0-11825 GCA_949671775.1 Mallotus repandus | reverse complement strand
CTACTAATATTGATATTTGAAATGTCCATACACTAAATTAATTTAACTAAAATTTTTAAGTTTAAAATAATAAATAAATCATTATTTTAGATATTAAATATATGAAACGATACATTTCTTAAAATTTTTTAAAATTGAAATAAAAAAATATAAATAAGAATAAAATGGTACTAATTTTGACTAACACATAGTATTAATGTTTATTGGATAAAGCAAAATAAAATAAAAAATATCAAGAGTTTATTGGAGTTGGAGAAATTTGAGTACTATTGAAGATGCTCTAATAAAGCCAATTGCTTTACATTAATTAAAATTATAACGAAAAAAACTAAATAGTTAAAATTGCATGAATAGAAAAAAATTTGTGGAAAATTAAATAACTTTTTTTTGGTCATTGTTTGTACCCAAATTAAATTTTGGGCTAAAAATTAGAAAGCCCATTATTTTAATTTAATTAAAAATTTAAAAAGCCTAAATGGAGATTCAATTACAGTGTTGGGTTGAGCTGGAAGATAAAATTGGAGGGACCTAGAAGCAACTGTTCACATTCATTCACGCAAAGACTTGGGGAAAAAGGTGTCAGGAGGAGTTATTTGCAGAGTTAAGTTACGTAAATTTATTTTGTGGAAACAGAAGAATTTTTAGCTGGGCAATTATTTGAAGAAATTAATTCTAGCAGTAGTATAAAAGGCAAGGGAATGATTGAAGACGGGGATCGACATCTATCTACAACATCAATCTACATCTACTTCAAATTATTAGAAAATAATTTTCTTTGGTTTACAGTGCTATTGTCCATTTCAGTTTTGTATTAAGCTCTCAAATCAATACAATTTCTTTTTAAGTGTTCAAATTGTCTCTTTTATTTACAAATTAATTTCCATCTCTGAAATTCAAGAAAATTGTGGTAAAGGAGCCTGGGAATCCACAAACGTCTAAAAGAAGTCAGGTGAATTTTTGAGGACTCGCTCCTCTGGCATGCTCGCAATTTCTCTAAAATCAAAAATTAGCCAGCAATCTTTTAGCATGCTAGGTGGGACCAGTTTCAGTGAAATGATAACATTACTGAGAAGTGGAAAAGAAGTATATGACGTTGGAGATTCGACTAACAAAACCCTTGAAGAAGTAGGTGAGGAATACTCAGAACAAAATCAAGTGCCTCATGGCCAAAACAAAGATGAGGCGCCTACTGATCAAATAGGTTAGAAATTGAAAGCTATAGACACTATTGAAAGTTTTGATTCTCAAACTTTTGAAAAAGCCTTTTTGGATGCAGTACCTCAGATATTCAATTGTCTACAATAAAGTTTTGAGAATACTCTGAAACAAGGCTTTGAAAAAATGTTTCAGGAGGCTGTTCAAACATATTCCAAAATGAAAGAACAGTCATCTAAACCACATGTTATTGTATCCAAGCAAGATATAGCTTTTGAGGAGTATGGCAATTCTGCAAAAATTGCTCATTGAGTGCAACCAATTACTGATGAATAGTATATTCCTCCATACCGGAGGGATGAGGTGGGGCCTAATAATAAAGTACTTGTTCCTAACGACCCTAATGGTTGAAACGAAAATAATAGTAATATGAATTATAATAGGCCTAACCAACAAATTTTTGACGGGACTAACCCAACCTTGCATCTAGGAGTGTACGAACAGGAAGAAAGAGCCACATGGGGCAATTTTCCCTAGGGTTATATGCCTTTTCCCCAGGGCCAAATGAATTCCCCAGGCATACATACGACAGCCTCAAGCACCGCCAATGGGAGTTGATCTGGATGCAGTAAGAGATGTCGTACAAGAGCTGTATGGGCCTGGTCTGTGCCAAGTTGGCTGCCTTGAATTCCACAAGCCATACCCAAATGTGATAGACTGGGATAATCCTTATCCTAGAGGCTACAGGGTTCCTGAGTTTTCTTTATTCTGAGAGGAAAACAGACAATCAACACTGGAGCATATTACTCGTTTTACCATTCAATATGGAGAGTTAGTAAACTTTGAGAATTTTCCTAATTTTAAATTAAGATTATTTCCTAATATTTTGATAGGAATTGCATTCACCTAGTATGCAACATTGCCTAGAAATTCTGTCTTAACTTGGCAGAAGATGGAGCGACAGTTTCACACTCAATTCTTTAGAACAGTGCTTGAAGTTTGCATAGTTGAATTTCCCAGGTTGACTCAGAGGGCTGGAGAAAGTGCTAACTTATTCATCACTGGGTTCAGGAGGATGAGAAACAAATGCAAAATCATATTACCTGAAGGTGAGTATGTGAAAATTGCATAAAGAGGTCTGGATATTGAGGTAAGGAAAAAGTTCCAAGGCATGGAATTCCATGATTTCTATCAACTTGCTGCTAAAGTAAGTGAGTATAAGGAATTGCTCAAAGACGAGAATCAAAGGATCACAAAATACCCACAAAAGAGGAATTGAAAGGAAAAGATTATTATAAGTATCACAAATCTTACAGTCATTCTATTGACGCTTGTTGGGTGTTCAAAAATATGGTACAGGATAAAATAAATAAAGGAGTACTGAAGTTTCCAGAAAGAAAAGATTCTATGTTGAGGAAGATCCCTTCCCACCTGTAGCCATGGTCAATACCATTGGTGTTGATCTTAGAACCTTTCTGGATTTGAAAAAAAGCTCAAAGAGAAAGAAGAGAACTGGGATACTTTTGGCCAACCCTCTGGGAAGTTTGACTACAAAGTAAAATATTCTAAACCTCCATCTACAAATATCCCTAGGGAATTAATAACTCTTTCTAGATGGAATGAACCTAGAAGAGGGAAATGGACACCCAGACCAAAATTACCTTAGTACCAAAAATTCCATGGCAAGCATTAGAGGCAACCGAACAAAGCTGGAAATAATTAGAGACTTGATTAGAATTGGAATTCACCAAAAAGGCAAGAAAAGTTTCCAATTCAAAAATCAAAATTTTTTTAGAACTCTAACATCTTTGGGAATGTCTATAATAATTATAGGTATATACCAAAAAGGGAAGAGAATGTGGTTGTCCCAAGGATTACTAGAAAATAACCAAGGTTTGTTGTTCCATAACCTATGGATCTTGGCAAAGGCTGGCAATGTGTAGAGCATAAGAAATTTCCATAACGCTTGACTCGCACATAGAAATGAAGGCTCCAAAGGCAACATGCTGCTAAAAGAAAAGAGAAAGAACAACAGTTACAAGATTAAGTAATGTAAGAGGTGGAACCTGTTAACAAGTCTAAATTCAAGAGAATGGCTACTGAAGATCTAATTGCTAAAAAAGAGGAGTCTATAAGCAGCTCAGATTCTCAAGAGGTTGACTTTGAAGGTAGCATGGAGTTAGATGAAGACATAGAGATTGATGCCCTTGAGATGGAGTGTAACCCATTTCATTATGGGTGTGCTACCACCTCAGTCATGCTACCTTAGGAATTCTTGTTGCAAGATGCTAAGAAAAGTGAATCCCATGACACTTGGGGGGCAACTTCATCAAAGGAACTAGTGGAACATCTAAGTAGAGTTGTGATTCAGGCCATTAGGCCTGATCAACCTAAAAGAATTATCCTTGAAATGCCCCATCTCTAGAAATGACCAAGCATATAGAACTCCTATATATCAAGGCTCACTTAAATAACAAGCCTTTCTCCAGAATTTTAGTGGATAATGGCACAACCATAAATGTCATATCACTAAGAATTTTGAATGCTCTTGGTAAAATTGAAGAGGAATTAATGTCTACTGATATAACTATTTCAGCTTTCACAGGAGAAATCACAGGAGTGTCTGGGGTTTTACCAATTGAGATCACTGTTGGAAGCAGGCGGTCACTTACTGTTTTCTTTGTGGTAGAATCAAGTGCTAGCTACAATGCATTACTTGAAAGGGATTAGATTCATGCTAATTGGTGTGTGCCATCCTCTTTACACCAGTTCCTTCTATTCTGGAAAGATAATGATATGGAGGTGATTTGGGCCGACAATAAGCCGTTTAGTATCTGTTTAGACAATTTTAAGGCTAGATTCTATGATGTCAACCTAGGACCTCTCAAATTTTCTAGAACGAGAGTGAATGGAGATCCTAGGAACATTCATATCTCCAAGGAAGACATGGAAGCAAAAGTGTAGGAGCATTCAGATTTAATTTATAAGGAGAAAGTTATCATGCCTTACACCTATTGGTCGATGGAGAAGCTAATAATTGAAGAAATTGATAATTAGACACACAGAGGAAGAATTGGCATTAGCTGCAACTGCTATAAGGAAGTTTATGATGCAGTAAACTACAAATAAAATAACTAATGAAGAATTAATGGAATAGAAATCATAGGTGAAGAATTTGAGGATGATGAGGAACTACAGATGGAGAATGTAAAGGAGGCACCACAATGCCTTCAAGATGATCAATATGAAGTTCAAGACCCTCTAGAAGAAATTAATCTTGGCATCGAGAAAGAACCAAGAATCACCTATGTCAGTTTGTTATTGAAAGAAGAGGTAAAAAAGGAGTTAGTAGCACTTTTGAAAGAATTTAAAGATTATTTTGTATAGGACTACACAAAAATGCCTGGGCTAGCTAAAGAGGTAGTTGAACACTGCTTTCCTATAAAGCCTGAATTTCATCTTTTTCAATAGCCTCCTAGGAGAATGTCAAAGGAGGTAGAATGAAAAGTCAAAGATTAGATTGAAAAATTACTCAGAGTTGGCTTCATCAGGCCAACCAGGTGTGCTAAGTGGCTTTCTAATATAGTCATTGTAATGAAAAAGAGTGGTAAACTTAGAGTCTGTATCGATTTTAGGGATTTGAATTTAGCCACTCCTAAAGATGTTTATGTAATGCATGTAGCTGACATGTTAAATAGGTCTTCTATCTATCTAGCACTGAATAGATCTTTTGCCTGTCTGGCATATGCCCCTCTAGCTTCTTTTACAAGCCTTACAGCACAACTCAATTTGACACTTCTGCCTGAATGTTCATTAAAGGATGTGAGGTAGGACTAAAAATCGCTCGCCACTGTTGATCACTGTTTTTTATAAGAAGATAATGGCCTTTCAAAGAGTTATGGCAGCGAGTGCCTTAGCTTCTACTCATTTGGTGAAATAATCAATGATTAGGTGGTGCATGGACAAAATTAGAGCTTGCATGCATTACACTTCTTTATAAATTCAGTTGTATTCTTCGCCGTGATAGGCCGGAGATACCCCTGCTTGATTGTCGAGTTAGATAGGCTCGTCCTCCTGTGAAGGTGCTATAGGCTCCTTCATGAATTTCCTTCATACATAATAGGGAGTCTTAGAGATTTATCTCTATTAAGAGGGAGTTCTCATGTCTTTTATTACTTCATAATTAGGTTGCATTGTGCTAGTCATGCTTATCATTTCTGCTTTCCTTCCTTGAGGTTAAGATTCTGTCTATGTGATAGTCATTTCACTAAGGAGATTTGCCTGACTATCCTCCTCTCTAGGTGTTCTGATAATGTAGGCAGGAACTTATTTTTCTTCAAATCTCACCAAGATCTCTTTCCTCTTGTAGTGGTATACTTCCACTATACTATCTTCAATTGGGAATATCCCATTGATCTGATTCACTATCCATTGGGAGTTGTCATGTATCTTTAAATTTGAAAGTCCCACTGCTTTAGCTAATTAGAGTCCTCTTATCAGTGCCTCATATTCAGAGATGTTGTTAAAAATGGGGAAATCAAATCTCAAGAGGAACTTAGATGTAAACCCTCGAGGGTCTTTTAAAACTATCTCTACTCCACTTCTTCCAGCACTACAAGATCCATTTGCACGTAAGTTCCACCCATAAGACAAGTGAGTAGAGCTGCTGGCCTCAAAGACATAGGGAGGTTTTTCTCCTCGCTATTTGTCATTAGAATCAATCTGGTTGAAATTTTATTTGGTGATGAAATCAGCCAAGGCTCGGGCCTTAATAGCTCTTCTAGATTCATATCTAGTCCATATCCTCATGTTTTAATGGCTCACATCATCATTTGGCCTTTGATGAAGTTTCTTTAAAGAGTATGCCTGAGTGGGATGCCAGGCTGAACTACTCCTTGATAGTACATGAGGTACACTCGGGACTTTCTTATAGCTATTAGGAGGGCATGAGCCCATTTTTCCATTCTATAGTATTTTATTTCAGCCCTCTTCAACACTCTGCTGATGCAATAAATAGATATCTGGATATGATTTTCCTCTCTTGCCGATACCGTGCTCGCTGCTTGATTCGAGGTGGAAACTCATAAAACCTAGGAACATTTCCCTAGTGATGAAAAAAGAACATCCTCTGGATGGTACGAAGCGATGGTATTTTTCTTCTCATCTTCTTTATTCATAAAGATCTAATGGTACATAGATAGGATTTCTGCCTATGTTAGTAACTTGAACCCAATAGTTGCGTCGACCAGCCTATCAATGGATGGTAATGGAAAGAAATCCTTTAGGTGGGCCTTATTTAGGTCCACAAAGCTCATGCATAATCTCCATCTATTATTCCCCCTCTTGTCTAGAATAATGTTGGCCAGCTAGGGGAATAAGTGACCTCTATGATGAATCCAGCTTCTATTAGCTTATCTACTTCCCTGTCAATTACTTCCTGCTTATATGGAAAAAGTATGTCTCTGATATACCAGAAGTATATTAAGATCCACATTGAGTTTATAATTCATCACCCTCGAGCATATACCGGGCATGTTATTGGACTTGAAGGTAAAGGTAGACACATGTCTCTTGTGGAACTTTTCTACCAAGACTTTAGCCATGATGAATTACACCATAGTTGTTCTTTCTCTCACTATACACTCTTGTATTTTTCTTGCTTGAATAGAGGCCTTGAATGAAGAGTCATATAGTTCTTGATCAATTGCATTAGGGAGGATTTCCATGAAGATGGCTTCATTCACAAAGTATAGTTCACTAATTATTCTAGCAAAATTAATGCATGGATAACTTCTCAGGGGGAGGATGTCTTTCTGACTTCCTTATGGGAATAATTTATGTCTGTATAACCTCACTAGGGAGGATTTCTGTCTGTCTGATTCTATCAGGAAATAATTCATAGATGGATGACCTCTTTAGGGAGGATTTCTATGCAAGTGCTCACATATAGAGTAATTGAGTTTGTCTCATTTTTGGAGACTTGATTTGTGAACCCCTCCTTCCTTTGGGGCTTTTGTTTGAGTTCACTTCTTCTGGGAGATTTGATTTATGATCCCCTCTTTTCTTGGGGGTTTTGTTTGAGTTCTCCTCTTTTGGGAGATTTGATTTGTGGTCCCCTCTTTTCTTAGGGTTTTGTTTGGGATCTCCTCTTCTAGGAGATTTAATTTGTGATCCCCTCTTTTCTTGAGGGTTTTGTTTGAGTTCTCCTCTTATAGGAGATTTGATTTGAAAGTTCCAAGCAGGGAGGCGATTGTCCTCCCTGTATATGTCGAACTACCTGGAAGGCCTTGACAGATTAAAAACACTCAAGTGTGGTAATATGGGTGACCTCTCTAGGGAGGATTTTTAATTTGTCTGATTCCATCATGGAATAATTCATAGATGACTGACCTCTCTAGGGAGGATTTTTTAGTTGATCGATTCTTTTATGAGATTCCTGTGGAGGTGCTCACATCTAAAGCAATTGAGTTCATCTAACTTCTGGAGACTTTGTGTGATAGATAGATTTTGAATGCATTCTTTTTAGTTCACCTCACTTCTGGAGGTGCTCCTCATGAGGTGAGAAAATTGATTTGTGTAATGTTCCTTTGTAGGAAGCTTTTAGAGGATTTCTTCCTAACTAGCCGATTTTGAGTATAAGATTCCAGATTATGAATTATAATAGAATTGCTTCAAAGTTTGCATTTTTTACAATGAGATAAGTAGGAAAACTTTATTGTAGGAGAATGTTGAATCTTAAAGAGAATGTTTGAACATGATCATATATAAGAAAAAACATAGAAGAAGAGGATGCCTCTATTTCAAAGAGAGGTTTAAAGATTATGTCGTGTATATGGAGAAGCTTCAATAGAGATAATTCCTTTCTTCATGAAGTAGTGTACCATAAATTTATAACAACCAGACATATAATAAGTCTTCTTTAGAGCCTACTGAATAGTAAATTCATGCCTGCTACTAAGTCCCAAATCGGCATACAGTATTCATTTGGAGGGAGATGATAGCTTCTTGACTAGTAACTCATGTCTAGCAATGCCTATTAAGGTCTCAGACTTTGCTTTTTTGGTGAGATAATCCACATGCAGGAGATATACTCCCTCTTACACTTCTTTCAACATATCATTTATTTTTAAAAGAGATAAGCATTGTAGGTAGAGGTATATGGTATCTTCTTTCATGCAATTTTGGCTCTTGAATGGTGAACCTTGATGTTCTTAGAGAGGGCTATAGAGCTTCTCTTTGATCGATGGAAATTCTCCTGTACCAGATAGGAAATTTGCTTTACACATTGCCATTTTTCTAAGAGATCCTGCTTAGAAGTCGCACGTTCTAGGTGTTTGAAAGGCGTATCTCAGTGAGGAGATTTGTCCACCATGGAAATAAAAACTAGTTCTACACATGCCTCTACTTTATTATACTTTGGAAATTTCTTTCTTTTATAACTTGTCCTCATTCGAAGAGTGGGCTGATATTTTCTAGTTCAAGGATTATTATTCTCTAGTTTCATATCTGTTTCTCAACTGTTACCCGGATTGTTTTGCCTCCAAAATCTATAAGCATTGGTAATAACTAAGGAGGAATTCTGTCTCCTTGTACAACTAGGCAGTCATAGCTCCTTGCCCCCTAAAAGAGTATGAAGAATGCTAATGATTTCAGATTGAGTGAATCGATGTTGGTTGAGCTCTTTCAATCCTTATCAAAGATTATATTCTAAGAAGTGAATTTACGACCGGTCTTTATCATACAGGAAATTAACTTGCTGAAATCATTGTACCCTCGCTAGACCTGTTAGCAAATTTTTAAAATTTGAGATAATAGCCATTCTGATGCTTGCTATGTAGGATAACCCATGTAGAGATAATATCCATTGTAATGCTTGCTATGTAGTCAATAATCTCTAAAATTTGAGATAGTAGCCATTTTGATGCTTGCTATGTAGGATAACCCATTTAGAGAGACTATAAGTTTGAGTGATGGAGAATCCTGTGCAGGTGATCTATCTTAGGGTTAAATTTTTATAGGTGCAACAATGATTTCTTCTTAAAAACAAGTTAAGCTCTTCTGGCTTGATGATACTGCTTTAATTGATTAAAAAAGTATATCTCTTCACTCGGTAACCATTAATCACAGTCATTACCACCATGGCATTTGGTTGAGGAGTCTCCAAATGAATAACCACCCACGTAGGAGCTTCTTTTTCCCAATGGGAGGATTTTCCCCGATCACTAGATGAATAACTCAACTCGTGACAGTGTTGGGTAGAAGTGCTAGCTACTTGTCCTTTTTAAGCCTTGCAACTTATGACTCCTTGTTATGTGAGGAATATCTAGGAGGGATGTTTCCTTGCTTCATAAAGATTCTTAGGCAGACTGTCAAATCAATCTTTCAATTTCTAGCATCAACTAGCTGCATTCATTTTTGCATTTCCATTAGGATACAACAATAATGCCAGGTAGAGAGAAATGTGATCATTTCCATTTCTTTTTGCATTTCCATTAGGATACAACAACAATTTCCTATCATACAATGAACAAAAGCACTTAGATAACTTTTCATATATGAGTTCAAAAGATATGTGTGGATACTCTCGATTTGGTTGGCCCACAACGAAAGCCCAGTGATGAGATAGTGTGGATATTGAATGCAAAAGACCCAAAACTTTCTTTAGAAATGGACCCAAGACCAAAACCCTATAACCAAGCCCAAAACCTTGAAATGCAAGCCCAAAATCCTAGAATTAGGCCTAAATCCTCAAACCCAAACCTTTAAGCCAAAAACCAAGTCTTTAATCCCAGGCCCAAGCCTTTCTAAACTAGGCCTGGGTGAAGAAGCGATCGTCTCTTCGAAGAGGCATCGCCTCTTCACCCTGGGCATCGGTGAGGCGATGCCTTATCAAAGAGGTTGCACCTCTTTATAACTAACCTCTAAAGCATTAAATGTCATTAATAGCTATATTAAACAAGGGAGGGACCCATTTATCTCCCGTGTGGAGATTTTTTGACGTCAAAATAAGACTTTTAGGGCAGAAATGAGCTGAAAAAAATGGAAATGATGCAAAATGATGATCTTTTGTTTGGACTTATTTTTTAGGAATTAGAGAGAAGGAAAGGTGGGGGGCTTAAGTATGGGTCTTAGGCTAGTTAGAAGAAGGGGTTTGTGATTTTGAAGACATAAAAAAAGAAAGAAAAGAGAAAAGAAAAGTTCTTGAGAGAAAACCATAGAAAAAAAGAGAAAAAGAGGAAGAAGAAGTAGATTCTTAAGCTTGAGAGTTGATTTTCTTAAGAAGGAAGAAGGAACTCGTGTGTTCAAAGCATCCAAAATAATGAACCAAGCTCTGAGGGCTCATTAGGAGCACCAAACATGTTCAATCAGTGAGCATCCTTATTTTTAGGCTTTAAGTGTTATATTTTACTTTAAATTCATATTTCTTTACATTTCTTACTTGTTATTGTGTTTGTGTTTATTTGAGGTTATATGTGAAGCATGAATATATGAAATATTAAGTGTTAATTTTTAGGTTTATGATAATCTTGCATCTAGTGTGCTTTTTTTAAGATGTAAGAAACCTGTAATTTTCTGTGCCTCTGTTGAAGAGGTGGCATCACCATTGTGTGTAGTGGCGACCCTGGATCACCTCCTAATTAGGAGGTGATGCCTCATCAAAGAGGCGATCACCTGCCATCCAGAGTCTTGCATGAGTTAATTTTCTTTTAGTATTCCTTTGGTTTATTTTTTGTTTTTAATACATCTATAGCGTCTTATATCTTCAATTTTGCACGTAATTGCTATGATATTAGGTCTAATTGAGTATTGATTTATGCTTAAATAAGAATTTATGTTCATTTGGTACAAGGTTAATTCAGTTTCTTTGTATATAGTTATTTTTATTTTATGAAAAAGAGCTAATCCTTATTTATTATAAGAACTTTAGAATGATTCTCAATCATCAAATAATTAGTGCATTAATTAGTTCTTGAGAGATTTTATTTGAATTCATTTGTTATTTTAATTGTATAAAATATTGTAATCCCTAATCCCTTCCTCATTTGTTTTGAATGTATGATTGTAAATTTGTTCTTACTATATGTCATGAATGTTGGGTAATAAGCATGCAAAAAGGACTAATGTGCAAACATAAACTTAAACGAAAAATTGGAAATGATTAATATCCAAACAATAAATAAGGAAATAATCAAATAAATCAAAGGTAATAAAATATAAAACACACACGGAGGCCAACCGAAAGGTTGGGAGGGCATTCAGAAGCCCATACCTAGTTTTTTAACCCGATCTCTGATGACGGCTTCTGGGAACCTCTGTGCAATCCAGTTGCTATATAATGTGTCTTAGCTTTCATCTGTATGGCGACTCCATCTCCATTTTGGGCCCCAAGCCCATTATACATTTCCTAGCAAGCCTTGAGCTTGCATAGTGATATAATGCAAATATGCATAGTTTTTTAGGGTAGTTAAGGTTTGATTTATTTTAATTTTGCTACGTTTGTGATGTTTATTTGATGATACAAGTGTTGTTTTTACTTTTTTATTCTTATGTTGATTTTGTGTGTTTTATATATGCTCTTAGGCTCAAATCATGCATAGGAAGGACTTGGAATTGTTTAGAATGAAGTATGGAGCATGTGAAATCAAGTTGGAGCCTTAGTGAAGAGTCAC
>CATIWM010539113.1:0-16439 GCA_949671775.1 Mallotus repandus | reverse complement strand
ACCTAAAAGCTGAAACAGTAGCTGTTAGAAAATTGATCAAAGGGAGAGATGCAAGAAATGCTGAAAGCATCCAGCAAGTCACAGATCTTCTAGGAAAACTCAAACAGATTGCAGGAGTCCATGAAAACATTGAGCTTGATGGTCCTATGTCTTCAAAAGGTCTTCAGAAATGCCAATCATTGATGATTCCTCATGAATTTCGCTGTCCCATTACTTTGGAGATCATGGTGGATCCTGTTATTGTGGCAACAGGACAGGTAATCACTTTCAACAGCTCTTTATAACTGTTGGACCACAATAACTAGTTTTGACTTGTCAAATAACGTTCCTAATATTTGGGCTACATTTTGAACCACACTAAGCATAATAAGTAGTTTTCAACTTGCTTTACTTTGGAAACATCTCGAAGTTAACAATGGACAAACTAGTAAATCAGCTGCTTAATAAATTTGATTTTTTAACATGTAGGCTCTATTGTAAAGTTTGCATAGTCTACTTCTTGAGATGTTGAATTAAGAACCACAATTACCATAATTTTGTTTCAAAGTAGAAGATTTTAACTCTGTGCATAAGGTTAATCCTCATGTTTGAAAATTTTTTTTTGCTGCAGAAGTATATGTGTCTTTGTTAGTTCATATAATTTTGCAGAACAATGATACCTGTAACAGAAAAGATCGTCACTGTTGAATTCTTATAATTTGCTGTCTCATAAAGTCACCTTAATTTCAGACTAAGGTCCTAGATGAAAATTTATCTTTTGTTGCACATGCTATGGAAACTGAAACAGTTTTTCCATTTCTTGTAGACTTATGAAAGAGAGAGCATAAAAAAGTGGTTGAATTCTAATCATCAGACCTGCCCTAAGACAGGACAAACTTTAGATCACTTGTCATTAGCTCCGAATTTTGCACTCAAGAACCTTATATTGCAGTGGTGTGAGAAAAATAATTTTCAACTACCAAAGAAGGATGTTTGTGTTGGCGATGATGACTCTCCTGCTGAACTTATAGAGGAAATCTGTGCCTTGATCCAAAATCTGTTTTCATCTGAGCTTGATGAACAGCGAGAGGCCATTGTGAAGATCCGTATGCTCTCTAAAGAGAATCCAGACAACAGAATTTTGATTGCAAACAATGGAGCGATCCCTCGCTTGGTTCAGCTCTTGTCCTATCATGATTCTGTGGTGCAAGAACAAACTGTGACAGCTCTTTTGAACTTGTCAATTGATGAAACCAATAAAAGACTTATAGCCAGAGAAGGAGCTATTCCCTGTATAATAGAAATCTTGCAAAATGGAACAGAGGAGGCTAGAGAAAACTCTGCTGCAGCTTTGTTTAGCTTATCGATGCTTGATGAGAACAAAGCACTGGTGGGAATTCTGAATGGAATCCCTCCCTTGGTGAAACTTTTGCAGAATGGGACAGTCAGAGGTAAAAAGGATGCTGCAACTGCACTCTTCAACTTATCTTTGAACCAAACTAACAAGGTCAGGGCCATTAAGGCAGGTATTGTACCACCATTGCTTCATTTGCTCGAGGATAAAAACGTTGCCATGATTGATGAAGCTCTCTCAATCTTATTACTCTTTGCATCAATTCCTGAAGGAAGAAGTGAAATCGGAAGGCTTTCTTTCATAAAAACTCTTGTTGAAATCATAAAAAATGGAACTCCTAAGAACAAGGAATGTGCTACATCGGTTCTTCTTGAGTTGGGGCTAAATAATTCATCTTTCATTTTAGCTGCTCTGCAATATGGTGTGTATGAAGCTTTGGTAGAGACCGCAAGAAGTGGAACCAATAGAGCTCAAAGGAAAGCAAATTCTCTTTTGCAGCAAATGAGTAAATGTGAACACATTCCATAAACTTGGACAGTCTGGTTGATGGTATTCTAAGAGCGCATTGTATTTAGAACATTTTTGGGATGCTATTTCTTGAATGTCCAAAGGTATAGTGAACTTTTCATTGCTTGTATTATATGCGGTAAATTGTAAACATGGTATAGTATTCTCAATTATAAAGCCGAAAGCACATGTTTCCCTCGAAAAGGAAGATTATTAGTATTCGCCTGGACCAAAATTATATACTGAGTACTTTCAAAAATAAAAATAAAATACAATAAATGGCCAAATACATATCTAACTTCTTGTACTTATAGTGAAAAACTCATTGGATCCATATACTTAATATGACCTTATAAATATTTCAAATTGTAAAATTTGTATCTTTTAAACACCTCTATGCTTGTAGTAAATCTACGCACTCCTGCGATTTTGGCTCAATTTGCTTCTTATTGACAAATTTTATTTTAGTCCTCAAATTGATATTTAAAGTTCAAAAAGGGTAAAATTGATTATTGTGCGCAAACATATTATTTAGACATACTTTTTAGTTCAATTAACAATATAATTTGTCAAAATAATAAAAATATTATTTACAACTTTTTATAAATAAATAATTTATTTTAAAATAAAAATAAAAATAACGTTAACAAAAATTTAAAATATTTTAATATTAATAAAATCATTAAAAAATTGTATTATAAAAACAATAAATTTATAAATTATTATGAATTATATATTGTAAATTATAAAAATTTAAAATTAATAATTAAATAACAACAAATATTGACTATGCAAATATAAACTTTATTTTAATATTAAAATGGCATTATTCAAAACTATAATATAACCAGAATATATAAGTGCAAATAAATTAATAATACTAATAATAATTATGCTTTAAAATAATAAAAGAATGTTAAAAATTAGAGGATCAAAATGATAATTTACAAAAATTATGAGGATTGTAAATTTTTTTTTGTTAAGGATCATGGAGCAAAAATGAAGGTGTTTAAAAAATATAAATTTTACAAATTGAGGTATTAATAAGATCGGATTTTACAAGTTAAAGTGTCTATTAGGTCAAACTCTAAATACAAAGAGCCAATGAGTTTTTTATTATGAATATAGGGGACTAGGTATATATTTGGCCAAGAAAAATATTGTGATTAGAAAATTGTCAACCTTAATATTTTTTTTAACAAGCAGTAGTTTGTGGTGTTACTTTTCCCGAAACCTTACTATTAATTATTATTATTATTATTATTATTATTATTATTATTATTTTAACATTAACTTTTGATGATCAAAATAATAAATATTCTTTAAATTGTTAATTTTTATTTTACTAAAATTTAAAAATACAGTGTAATTTTATTTCTTGTGAGTTTATTGTAATCAATTGAACATTACATCACTTAACAAATAATTTACTATTAAACATTCATGTTATTTCAACATTTCATTGTATATTTTCAATAATAATGTTAAAATCAGTATTAAATTGTGAAAAAATAAAATCACGTATATTTAAATATCATGAAAAAAATAACATATTCTTAATTGTAAAAATATTTAACCATGGTACTTTTTATCTTTTTTTTTTGGTTTCGTACAATTTTTAGTACTTTAACTTGAAACATTTTTTCAATTTATCCCCTTCCCCTTTTTTATTTTTTAGGTTTCAGTAACACTACTCTTTAGTTTGATTTTCTTTATAAGTCATTCTGCGGAATTAATATTGGTACTTATAGATATAGACAATTGATAATGATGAAAACATTAGATGGTGCTATTTTCATCTCATCTCAACCATTCATTTTTTTTTGTTCACATTCTTATTAGATTTGGTGATTACTATTAATACGTTTCAAATTTTTAATTGTTAGATGAGTTTATATTAATCCCAATTGTAGATTAAAAAAATCTTTAGAAAACCATTACTTTTTTATATTTACTTTTAATCATTTAAATATAATAGTAATATGGAGAACCATGACAAAATCATATATAAAATTAGTTAAAAATTTAAAATGTATTGATTGAGTATAATAAAAGTACAAAACAATTTTTATGTTAAAATTAATTATTAAAATTTTCATAAGAAATATATTAATCTTATTATGACCATTATATGATTAATTTTAGGAATGATGATATTTATAGTGTTTAAATTTTTTAAAATTTAACAAACGAATATTTTAATCTTTTTATAAATCAATTAAATATGGCAATCTCTAAAAATTGACAACATTTATTTAGTAGATCACCAATAAATTTTCCTTAAATAATGTATCATCTTAAAAGTAAAAGGCGCTATAGCTCCAAAAATTAAAAAGACATAATAATAATAATAATAATAATTAACAATAATGAAAAAGTGCATTTAGGCCCTCCATATTTGGTCTGGGGTTTATATAGGTTCTCAATTTTTTTTTGATTTAAATGCACTCCTAATTTTAGCAAAAGGATAAAATACAAATTGAACTCTCAACTTTACCCTAATGTTTATATTTGAGCTTAATATTTTTTAGTCCCAATTGGACCTTAGTTTTTAAAAATTGAATTATATTGGACCCTTCTTTAAAGAATTGTTGCAATTAAATCCTAAAAATAAAAGAAAAGTCTAACTTTGACATTAATTAATAAAATTAGCTTAAATAACAATGCAACTTGATGAAATTACTTTCAAAATAAATATTTATGAACTTTTAGAATTTTTAAAAATTTTAAGTTTATAGAATACATTTTTATATTTTTTAAAAATTTCAAAAAGTTAAAAAATAGTTTTTGTAGATCTAAAATTTTTTAAAAATTTAAAATTTTTAGAATCAAGCAATGTACATTTAAGAAAAAGGAATTAAAAATTTTCTACATACATAATAATTTTTTAAAAAAATTTCTAATATGACAGTATTAACTTCTGTTAAAGGTGGTTGAACGTAGTACTAACATGAAAAGGTTTCCTCAAGCTCTATCACTCCACCTTTTAAGTGCTCCTTTAATGAAAGAGGTCTCCCTAAAACAAACAAATTGAAGATCTCAAGAATGCTAAAATTGTAAAACAAGAAAATAGAAATTGATTTGAGGCCCAACTAATCAATGCCAATTTCATCATCGTCATCTACAAGATTGAACAATTCTAATTTTCAATGAAGTGATATAGAGCTCAAATACCCTTGGTCAATGAAGTACTATATATACACAATGAGAGGCTTGAGAGTGAAGACATCAAGATGGACATCTTAGATAAACAATAAAACACTAAAACTGTGTGCTCTACGGTTCAATCCACGCGAATGGGTCGAACATCCATGTGCATGGATAAGACACCCATGCAAAGGGGTCACTAATCCACTCTTATGGATCCACGTATACAACTCATGAAAATTGCCTTAGCCCCATTTTTCTTTTTGTTTTTTTCAGACTTTTTAGAAACCTTAGCCATACTCTATCGAATTTACGCAAGGACACCCGTTTGATCTTTAGCCTGCTTTTGCATATTTATAAAGTTCAAAATTCAAACAAAATCTCATCTTTATCAAAACACGCTTGAAAGGTATAACATCCTTCTAGTATTCAAATGCAATAAGACAATCCATTAATTCTACCTTGAAGTTATTCAACTTTAACCAATTGAATTGGATTTAGCTTGAATCTTTGAGGACCACTCACATTCATTTTATCATCTTATTGTATTTTATTTTTCTCTTATTTTCATTTTGTCACTTTGTGATTAAATTGTAATTTTTTGGATTTGTGTGTTGTGAAGCAAAAATTGCTTAGGTTGCATACTTAGAAGTGATTTGAACTATATTTGATATCTATTATTTTTTTTTTGGTCAGAAATATTTGATATCTATTATATTATTCTTGTATTTTGTGACTTTTAATGTGCTTTATGGGTCTCACGCATGTAGGTACTCCATCTACACACATCGAGCCAATAAAGTTTCAATCTTTGATCTAAGTTTGCATTTTTCTTTATTATTTCAATCTTTTTGTGTTGTTTTAGGTGATTCCATGCTATTTTGATGATTTTATTAAGATTTTTTTTGTTCATTTTACCATATTTAGGTTGTCTTGTATATTTTTGCGCTTAGATTTGCTTTACGATGTGTTTGATGTTGTATTTTATTTTTATAATTTCTTGTTCTATTCCATTTCATACTTTTTCACTCTTGTGGATGTGATATACCATGTGGATACAGAAATATTGTAACTAACCTTTATTTTGTGAGATTTTTATTAGATTAGGAGTAGATTTATCTTTAGTAATATTTTTTTTTCATTTTTGGTGTATTTATTAGGAAAGCAATGTAAATAATTGTAAATATTTATTTTTCTACTTTATTTATTTGTTATGAATGGATGAATGTGTGTATATATTATTGTTATAACAAAATTAGGGTAATTAAAAATGTGTATGACTCTCTAGCTAGGGAATGAGTGTCGCTCAGTCTCAAGATCATTTGTCACTTTTTTGAGAGATCGAATGGCGACTCCTTTATACAAGGCTTCTCCAGAATTCTGAAAGGTTCCTTACTTCACCTTGCTCCTAATGATTTTCAATTCCCTTAATGTCATGGTTGCAACCATTTGTATGGCTTGGATCATTGATCTAACTCACTTATAATGGCAACTCTACTGGGAATTGAAGAGAAGTAACTATTTCTAAATAGGCTACTTCTTATCATGTAATATCTACTTATATTATTTCCATTATACTATATTATCTTCACTATATTTGCAAATTTCCCTTATGTACCTATTATACATTGGATACTTCAGTCTCACTCGAGTCAAAGAGAACATGTGTGGTTTATATTACTCTTAAATAAGTAAAGCCAATTAGCTAGGTTTTTCTAGTCTTTTGATGCGAGATCACTAACTTAGCAACCATACACCCTTATAGCTAAAGAGCTATGTTACATATGGAATGCAAATTAACACCCTCAATCATTTGAACACTAACCAATGATCTTAAGGAAAGTTTAAATAAAGTTCTAATTTAGCTATTCGACCTTCATCTCATATTTGCTAGTCCAAACAACCAAGGCTGTCAACCTTGACTGCTTAAATTAATAACAAATAAGCAATAAAGGTTTATGGATGTCATTATCTATCATAAGAAAATATAGATTGATAAATCCATATATTGCCAACCTAGTTCACCACAGACTCATAATTTTGATAAGAACACATGGTTAAACAATAAAAGAGAAAACACTTAATTTTATTTAATTTTCCATGAATCTAAACCTCTTTTACAATGATGGAATGGTCTTTATATAGAAATCAAGACCAAGAACACACAACTCTCCTAAGCATACTAACATAGGATTATAACTGTCATTACAACTCTTTATTACATTAAAACCCCACTAATGTCCTTTATTGACCCACTAGCTCCATTTGTGACTAATGATATAACTCTAATGAATATAGACACAAAATATGACTTATTACATTGTTATTATATTGAAAATATGGTTTAAAATATGCTACAAGTTGTGCAAGGTGTTTCCCCATGCACTAACAATGTTATAATTGACCTAATCAATAAGTCAAATCATTCAATGCTAAAGAAGGGGTTGTTGTGGTCACAGGTGTGGGCCTACTGTCGTAACAGAACTTGTCCCTCAATTTTAGTACAAGTTATTCCATGGTGCCAACTCTTCAAGGGCTGTAAACATACTAGTGCTTCCACACATGTTTTAGCTTTGTTTTGATAAGATTTTCATAATCATTTGAGCCTTTCTTTTTTTCACCTCAATCATTTGGATTATAATTTATTATTTTTGGGCCTTCCAAATGCATTGATGTGATCTAATCAAAGCTTCTTGAAACTTCTTGGCATTTGACATTGTCATTGGGCCTTTTTGAGCTTTTTAATATTTTGGACTTACTATTTGGATTGACATCATACCCCTTTTCTTCAAAGAAGATTTATCCTAAAATCTGGTCCTCCATATTATAAAAGCTTTATAAGAGTATTAAATCCTCCCAAGACACATCAAGAAAACATAATAAAATAAAGTAGACTTATGTTTGCTAGGCCAAACAACCAAGGCTACCATAAAAAAACTTAACCTATTTGCCATAAACTCACAAGTTTGATAAGAACACATAGTTAAACAATAAATGAGAAAATACACTAATTTTCTTTAATATTCCATGAATCCAAGCCTCTTTTATAATGATGGAATGGCCTTGTTTATAAAAAAATCAAGACTAAGAACACACAACTCTCTTAAACACACTAACATAGGATTACTATTGCCATTACAACTCTTTATTTCATCAAAACCCCACAAATGGTCTTTATTGACCCATTAACTTCATTTATGACTAATGATGTGATTATAATGAATATAGACACAAAATGTGACTCACTACATTGTTTAAAATGTGCTCCAAGTTATGCCAAAGGCATTTCCCCATGCATTAACCAAGTTGTAATTGACCTGGTCAACACGTCAAATCATTCAATGCTGAAGAAGGAGCTGTTGTGATTATAGGTTTGGGGTTGTAGTCATAATATAAACATGTCCCTTAATTTTGATGTAAGTTGTTCCTTGGTACGAACTCTTTAAGGGCTATAAATGTACTAGTGTTTTCATGCATGTCTTACAATTATTTTAATGATCTTTTTATGATCATCTGAGCCTCTTTTTTTCGCTCAATCATTTGGATGATAATTCTTTATTTTTGGGCCTTTCAAATGCACTGATTTGATTCAATTAAGGCCTCTTAAAAATTCTTGGTATTTGACATTATCATTAGGCCTTTTTGAGCTTTTTAATATTTTGGGCTCACTATTTAGATTCACATTATCTTGTTTGAAGGAGCCTTAGTTGTAAGCCAGGCCTTAACCTATGTAGATAAGCTAGTAATTATCTCCACTGTAGTCTTATAATGCTACGTATGTCATTCTTGTTGAGATTTTGTCCGTTTATCTTGAAATCTACAAATGACATAACATACCTTATTTTTCTATGATTATTTATGTTTGATTATTCGGTGCATGTGGAATGCATGTACACTAGGTCTATTATGATACTTATGAACCTTGCACAACCAATCATATGAGGAATATGATAATCGAGCATGACTTAGTGCTGTTATATTACCTGTATGGCTCGTACAATTTTGACATAGTGTCATTAAATTCTTTGAATATCTCTTATTTATTCCTTTTAGAACGGGGGGTATAACTAAGCTTTCTAACTAGATTATAAAAGTCTTTTCTAAAAGCAACAAATGATTGATCCACAAGTGAACCTTGCATATTATGTGGTAAATATGTCAAATCATACGAGAAATGTGTATGTTAGGTATATGCTGTAACACTTGTGAATTTTGTGCAACTGGGGGCATGAGGGACATAATAATCTCACTTGACTTGGGATATCTTGTTTCTTATATAGGTTGCCTATATAGAAAATTCATTGTCAAGTATTAATGTGATATTCGTGAACCTTGTGTAGTCGGGTGCATAGGAAATATAAAAATTGCACATGATTCGATAATGCATTACTTGTATTGATGGTACATATATATCATGATGGACATACCGAGTTCATTTTTAAACCCTTTTCTATAACTCTTGGAAAGGATTGACATCATCCAAGTTTGAATGTGGGTCCACTATTATGCAATGATTGTGGCTAAAACCTACTAGGAATAAAAATGGAGATACCCCATAGAGCAATAAGGCTAGAACTGACCGTTGCTTATGTATGGTTTGTTCATTTTATAAAAAAAAATCGCTAACCCATTCTTTTATTTATTTTAAAGTCTTGCATGATTTCAGCCATATAAAAAAATAAAAAAGAAAAGAACAAGAAAAATAACAAAAAAGAAATAGAAAAGAAAAGAAAAGAAGAATTTGGTTGTTTCTTTAAAATCTTTAAAGTTCTTACAAGTATTCTTGAAAATCGCATCTACTTTCGTTATTTCTCATTATAAAATATTTGTCACATGACTACCAGATCACCCTAATTTTGAAATGACAATTTATATACACATACGTGCACAATAAATAATAAACAGAAAGTAAATAAATTAATTACAATTATTACATGGCCTTCTTAGTAAAATACATGAAAAAGGGAAAAGTACGAAAAGGTAAATCTAGTCCTAAATCTAGAAAACACCTGCAAAATAGGAGTTAGCACAAATATATGCATTCATCCATCCATGGAGACATTCACTAGCAATAAATTGACAGAAAATGCTAACGTAATTTTATAAGGTAAACAAAACATCATCTAAATATGTAGAATTCTTGAAAATGATTTTTGTAAACATGCTGAAAACTATATGGTAATTTTAATATAGAGAAAGCATGTTGAATTGTTACAAAATAATTGAAATTTTATATTTTCATCATGGGACCCACAAATGGTACTACTAGCCCCAAAATGTGGTTTTTATGCAATTGATGCAGATTTCTGAATGTAATGCAAATTAGAGTTTGATTCTCATTGACCTTGTACTCAAAGTTTTAATGGCTATGAAGATAATGACAAATACAAATTTTGTCAATCATTATAACTTAAGTATGGAATTGAATCAATGTGAATGATGCAGTTTTGGTGAAAAGATTGATTTTTATATTGAAACAAGTGAAAATGCAATTTTATATGAAAATGATGAGAAAATGTAACTTTAGCATAAAAAATGCAATTATGAACATAAAAATGACATTTTTATAACGGAATCATAAAAATGCAACCAATATGCAAACTGACATTTTACAATGCAAAAAATGATTTTTAGAGTCAAAATGAAACCTTTATGTGAAAATTTTGATTTTTCACATAAAATGCTGAATTTACATAAAAATGTAATTTTAAATTCCAAACTACAGGCTTCATGTCAAAAATGTGATTTTTGACAACAAAATGTAAAAAATAATGCAGAATTGATGTTGTGATTACAAAAATGCAAATTTTATTTTAGAAGTGTTATTCTTGAGAAACTCACATTTTGAGGCTAGATTTCTATGTTATTTGCATTTTATAATTGTTACGTTTGCATTTTCTAGTCCGGATATAAAATGCAAATAACATAGAAATTAACAACTAGGATGCAAAAGGGTCAGACTTCATCAGACAATTCACACAAATTATTATAATTTGCTTGCTAGCATAATAAAATTAAAAGAGAATAGGAATAGAAGAAAGAAATGCAACAACAATAAAAATAAACATACAAATTTTTATTTTTGGGTCCTTAAGTTGTGATTTATGTGTCGGGAACGATTAGTTGTTCTAAAAGCAATATTTGTCAAGCTATCCTTGTCTGGATATGAAAATGACGTGAGAAATATAAATTAATACATCTTTGAAGCACACTTTGGCAAAGATAAGGTTCAGTTAGGTTTCAAATCGAGTTTAAAAATTATAAAAGAATAAAAGGGATTTGGTTAAAAAGTCTAAAAATGTGGGTTTCTAGAGTCTTCAATCCAACAGAGTTATGATACAGTGTCCAAAAAGTCCCCCAAAAAATGAAAAAAAGGTATGGTATTTATAGACAGGGGCATGGGTTCGCACAAGGAGCCATATGAGTGTGTGCTTGTTTGAAAAGATTACATGTGTGTGTGCATGCCTTAGGTGCGTGTACATGCGCACATTTGCATGTATGACAAGCGTACGTGTCTTTTTTGAACATTGGAACTTTATTATTTTTTTGGTTTTTGGGGTTTTGCCGTGTTTTGAAAAGGTATTTTAGACTTCTATTTTGATAAATCAACTTTCAGTTTATTTTAATTGAGCTTCGATTCATAAAAATAAGTATCAATTTGTTGAATTATATATCAAAACTCGATTAAATGATTCAGTGATTGACTTATCAAGTCTAGTTTAGGTATTTTTTGGGTTTTCAGGGTTTTAGAGTTTTGGCATGCTTTAGAAACAGTGCTAATAAACATACTTTCATAATTTTCATTTGTTGTTTTTATGATTGAATTGTTGTTGGTGACAATCAAAATTAGATGTATGACAGTATGAAGTTTCTAGCTTATTTTTTATTTGGCTTATTTTGACATGTCTTTATACTATCACATTTTATTTCCTTATTAGTAATGTCCCTTGAGGTTTAGTGGTTCCTGAATGAGGTCTTGGATAAAAAGATCCTATCTCTCCTTATTTGTTCCTATTATGTGCTGAGACACTCTCTGCTCTATTCTAAAAAGCAATGATGACTAAAGTGATCCATCCTATTCAACCCCGAATATCTCATTTAATTCTTACAAATGAAAACCTTCTATTTTTTTGGGTCACTGTTATTGAATGTTCTTCTATCAAAGTTATCCTGAATGAGTATGAAAGGGTGTTAGGTCAGAAAGAAAACTTTGATACATCTAAAAGTTATTTTTGCTCTAAGGTTAATGAAGTCCACTATCCTAACATATGAGCTTTGCTTGGGGTTAAAGCTGCTAGTACTAATCTAAAATATCTCAAACTCCTACCTATGTTTGGGAGATTAAAAAAAGCAATTTTTGGCTTCCTTAAAGATTACATTTAGAAAAAAAAAAAGCTTGGAAAGCTAAGCTTTTATCTGTTATAGGTAAGGAGGTGCTCATTAAATCAGTTATTCAAGTAATCTCCACTTATATCATAAGTTTTTTTGCCATTCCTAGCTCTTTTTGTGATGAGATTCAAAGACTTGTAAGTTAATTTTAGTGGGGTGACTTTTAAGGGCACTATAAAATTCATTGGATGAGCTAACAATGTATGTCTCGACTGAAATCTAATAGTAGGATGGGTTTCCAACATTTTAAAGTTTTAATCTTGCCTTGCCTACTAAGCAAAGTTAGAGAATTATGGTGTAGGGTACTTCTCTCAGTGTTATGATCTTGAAGGCGACACTCAGATACCACCTTAGTTTTTTCTATAGAGGAGTTTGTTACATATTGTTCTAGTGATTTCTCAAGGACTATATTAGCATATGGGAAATGGCAAGTCCCTTCAGGTTTGGCATGACAAATGGATTTGTGGTGTTAATGGCATGAAGCTTCTATTTCATAAGATTCTTCTTGAAAATGCTCAAGTTTTAGGGCTCACTAATTTTGACACTAAATAATGAAAGGTTAGCTTGATTAAATTGACATTTGTACCTTTTAAAGCTAAAGCCATTCTAAACATTCCATTGACTTTCAACTTTTTAGTTGACACTTTATCTTAGATTCATTCTAATATTGGTGCTTATACTATAAAATCTAGCTATCTTGTCACCTGTCAACTATGTTTCTAAGATAAATATCCTTCATCTTTGGGTTTAGGATTCTTAGGTGTTTTTTTTTTGGAAGAAACTATGGCACCTATCTATTCCTCCCAAATTTAAAGTTTTTGTATTGTGCCTTTTTAATAACATGATCCTTTATGAATCTGTGTTATTTGGATAAAAATGTATGTTCTTAATGTATGTTCCTAACATAAACTTCATGCCATTTTCTCTAATTTTGTGGTTTTGCAACCATAAGTCTATATATATGGGAAGAGTTCAAAGATTATTATGTTGCTATATATTATTATATATAACTCCTTTAGAAAAGCCATCTATAGTTAGAGTTCAAAGATTGCTAGACAAATTGGAAACCAAAAATAAAATTTTAAGGACATACCCAAAGAGAGAATCCAAAAACTCCAAACTGATGGTACCCTAATTGACATCTTCCAAGCCAAAATCAAAACTACCCTTAATCAAGCCTTAAAAACCATAAATGTAAAGATATTTATAGAGTAAGTGCTAATAAAGAGAAGACATTTGGTTCTTGCAATCCTAGACTAAATAAAGAAAAGGAAGTTGTGAACACCTAAGTTGATGATGACAACGATGATGAGTACTATCAAATATTAAAAGGGAAGCCTCCACATTTTTCTTTTGTGGCAACCAATCTCACTAAGTCTAAATCGTGAAAAGGAGGTCAAAAAGCTAACTTATAAGATTGTCCAACTTGAGTTTTTATTAAGGAACAAGACTACAAGTTGAAAGAAAGACTCCACTCTCCTTTCTTTATTCAAAGATGAACCTCTATCAAATGACTTTAAACTACTATTTTTATCAAGTTTGATTGGACTGAGAATCCTAGAGTGCATATGAGTATGCCACTTTTATGGTCTCTTTACCAAGCTCATTGAGTCTAAGATAGCTCGTTTCTTCTTCACTTCTTTGGATAAGGCCCTCAAGTCTAGTTCTTTAACATGGAAGCCAAGATTAAAGATGACTAGCTATTGCTTTTTTTAAAACTATCAAGCAATATGAATACAATACTTAGTTGGATGTTATAAGGAGAGATTTTGAGTTAATAAGCCAAGAATTAGATGAATCATTGTCTAAGTATTGACGAGATGGAGAATTAAAGCATTTTAGATGAGAAATTGACCGAGTGAGAATGAGCATATTGAATTGGTAATCAACGGGTCTTTACTATATCTAAAGGAGAACTTGCTTTGCAATCATTATCCATCTTTTAAATTATTACATTAGGACAGTATAAGGGTGAAATAAAAAAAACACAATATGAACTTATCTTAAGGAAATATCAATTACAATCAAGTGATGTCAGCTTTACTAATTTTGATCCTAAATGGGTAGAATAAAGATATCAAGAAAACTTCTTATGGATGAACTAGCTAAATGAAAATAATGAACTTTTGTTTTGTTTATTTTGCTTAATATTTAATTTACCTACTAGCAATATGTATAATGTTGAACATTTCATGAGCAATTTTGATCTTTGTTCTATGAAAACTATGTTATTTAACATTAACACATATATGCATTTTATATATGTCAAAATTTATTACTCTTGAGGACAGAATGAGAAAAAAGAAAAAAAAAAAAGAAATAACAGGGAAGAAACAACAAGTATTATTATTTACATCGTGAGACATAACACAATAATTAGAATGTCAGCGAAAAAAGCCACTTTGTTGCAACAATAATTTTGCTAATGAAGATCAAACTATAAACTTTCATAATGATTTTGGAGTCTAGCATTTTCAATTTTCAACAGCTGAAGCATAGAACACCTCAATTATGAAAAGAGATAAGAGCATCACATGGTCTTACATCTAAACAATTGCTATTGCTCACAACAACAGAATTATATTAAGAAAAGTCAGAAGTTAGTAATATAATCTTAAAGGAAAGAAGAAAAGTCCAAATTCAATTTAGGGGCATGTTAATCAAGATGCTCCTACATATAAGTTAGTGGTAATAAATCAAAATAGCCAATTGCAGAATGACTGATTGAAAAGATTTTAAATGTGTAAAGTCAATCAAGAAGAATTGTTCAAGAATCATGTTTAAGAGAGAGAAAAAAAGAAAGTTAAGAGAAAATATTTAGTAAAAAAATTTAAATAAGAATGACTAAAGAAAATAGTAACATTTTTTGTTTTTGTATTTATATAGATGCAATATATGTTTATTTCTTAAATAGAATTTTAGTGAACATGCGAACAATTGGAGAATTTGCTCTAGAGATGTAATATGTATTATTTACTACTATATGCAATTCATTAAGCATTTTAGCATAATTTTGAGTTCGTTGTTCGTGACTAACTTTTGAGTATATATATATATATATATAAATTTTTTATAATAAAAAAGGGCCAAAAGGCTTGTTGGCCTTTAATTAAATTATATATAACTAAATAATACTAAATGACTAAATTGATCCTACTAACATTTATATTTTTAGGATAACTAGTAAACAATCACGTGCTTCAAATGTGAATAAAAAATTTATTTGACTCATAATATATAGTAAATAAATAATTAAATATATTATTATTATTATTAAATAAAAATTTAAGAATAATAACACTATTATTTATTTATATAACAATTTGATATTAACTTAATATAGTTATAATTCATTACTATTTTTATAAATATTTTATTTAACTAATTATATGATATTACTTCGATATTTCTTATAGTTAATTTTTCTTAACTTTAAAACTGATTTTATATAAAAGATATTATGATTATAATTAATCATAAGATAATAAAAATTATTAGTTATTTGTTAATAAAAATTTAAAACTAATAAAAGTTATATTTTCTTTATATAACAATTTAAATATTACAACCCTATTGAACTTATAATTTATTACAGTTTTTGTAAATTTTTTATTTCAGCTATGACACTTTATTTTTTCAATATTTTTTTATATTAATACCTTTATTTACACAAAAAAATTAATTTTGATGACATTTTTAAGTCAACTAATAATTAAATTATAAATATTAATGAATTTAATTTTAACTCTTTTTTGTTAAATTTTATCAACATATGTAAAAATGATAATTATACTACTTCTTTTTTATAGAAAATATACTTCCAAACAAATTATACGCTCTATTTTTTATTTATTAATTTTTAATTTATAAAAAAATTATACTTTTAAAACAAATTATATAATTTTTCTATTTTCATAAAATTTATTAATTTTGATTTTAATTATTTTTAACATAATAATACTTATAAAATTATGTTATCTAATTTGATTTATATTTGATAAAATATAAGTAGACCTAATTATAATATAAAAAATATATATTTTTAACAAAATTATCACTATAA
>CATIWM010539002.1:0-17694 GCA_949671775.1 Mallotus repandus | reverse complement strand
ATTGAGAAAAAATAGATTAAGACAATAAAAAAAATATTGAGAAAAAATAAATAAAAATAGTATAAAGAAAAAAATTATTGAAAAAAAATAAAATGTTAAAAAAAAGGGTCAGTAAAAGGAAAAAAATGTTAAAAAAAAAAGACAGTCCTAAAAATAAGAGTGACAAAGGGAGTGCGCTATATATGAAAGAAAAAAATTAGAAAAAATATTTTTGAAAGTTTTCAAGTCAATAACATTTTTAAATTTTTTTTTATTTTTGGTATATTTATATAAAGATGAAAAAAAAACTTTCCTAATAAAAAGGAAAAATTACAAATTTAGTGTCTCAACTTTTGTGGTTTTTCTATTTGAGTGTCTGAACCTTTTTTTTTTGCAATCAAGTATCTAAACTTTAGAAAAATATATCAATGTAGTGTTTCTAACAGATTTTATGTTGATTAGGTACTGAGTCAGATCAAACATGACCAATTTTTATTCCAGTTATTAGTCACATCTATGCCACGTGTATTGTATTATTTAAAGGATACAATTAACTTTATTAAAGATTATAAATTGACAAAAATAATTTTAACATTAACTTCCGCCGCAGACATTGAGAGTGAACTTCCGCCGCAGACATTGAGAGTGACTGAATAAGGATAATTTTATCATTTAAATAATGCAATACCTGTGACAAATGACATGGTTAATGACTGAGATAAAAGTGGATCATATTTGATCTAACTAAGCACCTAGTCAATATTAAATTGATCGGATACATTACATTGATATGCTTTTCTAAAGTTCAAACACTTAATTATAAAAAAAAAAATATTTAAACACTCAAATAAAAAAATTACAAAAATTGAGATCCCAATTTTATAATTTTTCCTAATAAAATTAATATACATTGCTCGCTGGAGTTGTTGGGCTAGTCCATCAAGGCCCAAGAAAATTATTCGCCAACGTATTCACTCGCTATATATGATTACTCTGTTGTATAATTTTGTGTTTGTTTTGTTCGATAACTGATTATAAATAGAGTTTGACTAAACTAGAATGTCAACAGGGAATTGAAATTGAAAAAATAGCAAAAACTAAATTGATTGTTGTTCAAAATTCTTTGCTCTGTTGAGAATTGATTGTCAGTTGTCTTGTGTTGAATGATTGATGATATTCGATCTTTACTTGCAAAAATCAATTCCCTGTTATCATAACTCTATATATAACTGTCTCACCATGTTCTCATTTCTCTTCAACTTTTTTCTTGTAACTGACAGATTGATTAATATTTAGGCTATGGGCTACAAAATTTATGGGTTTTTATTAAAACTCTAGATTTGGTATAAATATGTATATATATACAATTCTGATCGTTGCAACATTATTGTTGTTATATATTTGCATAGGTACTGATGAAGGTGCTGTAGAACTAAGAAGGCTGGTGTGTAAAATGGGAAAGGTAACCAGCATTAGCTCAGGATCCCAATTTGAGATTGCCTGCGCAAAGTTGCCAACGTAGTATAAGAAAGTAAAAAGATCGAAAATAGTATAAAGTAAAATGTAAATGCACAGAGATTAAGGACAGTGCAGACAATTTTGAACCCAATATAAGGACCAACATATAGATGATGTTATTTATAAGGGTTGAAAAGGGTCGTAACTTGCTGCTCTAAGCAGACATTTTGGAACATCATCTCCTCTGGGTGCACACTCGTACTAATTAGTACACTTCATTGCCTTTGAAAAATTGATGATTATGTTTTTAACAATCTTCGGGGGTCGAATTTTTTTTATCTTAAGCTCGCAAAAGACGACCTTTTTTGGTTACGCAAATTACATGCCAAATCGTGCATGTGAAAGGCTTTTCCCATTACAAATATATATATATATATATATATATATATATATGTTGCTGAGTTCTAACCAATGTTTTTGTTTGATTTATTGCTATTTTAATGTGGTCAACTCTAACAAGATGAATTCACGATCCATGTTATAACAAATTTTTCTTGTTATTACAAGTGACCGTGAATAGCATTCAATCAGATTAGGATTATTTTTTGACAACTAGATTAAGGGGTTAAATCTCAACACCATAAAAAGAGGAGATAGGGGAGGTTGGGGGTTTAATCCCTAATTTCTTCAACAGAATATTTACATTTTTTATCACTTGAACTATTATTTAATCTTAAATAAGTTGTATGATCTTATTATATTTACTAGAATAAGCGTATTTGATTGTTTAGCTACTATTAATTATGTACTGAGTTAATTTGTCAAAAAATTACATAATCTCTTTCATTTTATCATTCATACTTGTTACATTTTTAGCATATAAATTCAATTAAACTTCTTCAAGTTTAGTTGAACTTAAATTTAAAATTACTAATTTACACAAGAGAACATATCATTTTATCAAAATAAATTTAAATTTTAAAATTTAAGTTGAGTTTCGAGTTTCAAAATTTTAGCATCCAGTCCAACTTCCGCTTGGTTAAGTTTAACTTAATTAATTGAACTCAATTATAAAAGTTTGTTTCCATTGTGGTTCAAGACACTTCACCATGTACTACCTAATTTGCTGCTTTTGTTTGGTTTGTGATTCTTTGGGGTGTGGGAGTGTGTGTATGCCTTTTTGTCTGAGACTTGAGGGGTGATTCATTAGTTATTACATGTCTTGGAATATGGAGATGCTTTGACAAACATATGAGCAACAAAATCCTAGTATTTCATTGCCTTGTTGAAACAAGGGTTGCTCAACTTCACTTTTACACTTCTTGACTATTTTCAGGTAACTAATACTTAATCATCCAAGCACACATTGGACAATATATCAGTGCAAAAGGGTCCTATCCATTGCTATGAAAGACATCTTGGCATAAAAATTATTGATTAATAATTACAATCTAACAATTAATTAGAAAATCCAATCATACTAAAAGGAAAAAAGTTGCGTGCTATATAACACCCTAACTCAGTAGGTACAATTCCTTTCATTTCTCAATAATTATATAACAAAAAATTAGAAATGACAACACTTTTCAAGAATGGACCTTGCTTGAAATGTAGAAACAGAATGCTATAAGTAAAGGTTCTTTGACTTTTATGCCTATTTTTCTATAGCAAAATGTGTATTTAATACATGAGCAATGATTCCAATTCACTTTTTGTGTGTTCAATTTGATATCATAGGTTTGATATCTAGATCTATCAATTTTCTTCGGAAATTTATATCAAACTAACTTTATTTCTGTCAAATTTTTCCAAACAAAGGGGACCCAAAAGGCTTATTTTAACTTCACATTTTTTCTATTAGAGATGCAATATCTATTTTTTCTTCACAATATATGGATTTCTGGGCCAAGAATCGTGTTGGATGTATTGCAAAGAGAGGTGTCTGCTAACCCACCTCTTTAAAACTTTTTTTTCTCCTTTTGAGTGCTGAATTTCATGGTGGTGGAGCTCCACCATGACTAGTGACCACAAGAATGTGATAATAATACAGAGTACCTTAGCTGGAACTCATAATTGTTGCTTAACTTGTCTGGCTTTGCAACATCTCATGCATCCGGTGCTAGTACTACTACTACTACTACTACATCCCCTATCCTAATAATGTTGGTGTCCAACATGTAATCAATAGTTATTTTGGGTATATATTGTTGTCTTATCCATTACACCATTTTCTGCTTTCCGGATATGTGCTTCTGTCTGGTGGGCATCATCGTCATCATTTATCATATGTTTGATGGGATTAACTGAACTTAGAATGGGTAATTATAAGTGTGGTTAATGTGTTGTTATGGTAACCAACTTAATTATAATGCTTGAAAGATTTTTGCTTACACCAACACCCGACGGCCAGATTTGTGACACATATTTCAAGTGGTTTACACTTAATTGCTACTCTTTGCTAAGTATTAAGTGCTAATCTCATGACATCAGTGTTCCTATTCCCCACCCTTTTCTTTTTTTATTGTATATTCATAAGAGGAATATTACAAGAGGTTGCAAAGAAACAAAGCCTACACGAACATCTGTTGCAACCATGACAGTTGCAGAGGACAGAAACTCTGCAATTCAATTTGCCCTCTGACGGAAACATATATATACATATATATTTTTTGCAGAACACTATCAATAATAGCGGTGGCAAAAAGGAATATAATTAAAATCACGAAAGGAAAAAGATAAAATATGCAGAATGTGTGACATTCTTGAAATAATTGCCTTTTTGTACTGCTCCATCAAAGAACCAATAGCAAGGCTTGTTTCAAGAATCGTTTTGTTTCCAAGCTTTGATGTGCATGGAAACTCTTACAGAAAGGCATTAGTTCCCTTTTCTTGATATATATATATATATACATATTTCATTTGATGTATTTAAATCAGATAGTTATAAGAGCTCCAACTAATGTAGAGTTTGAGTCGGGTTGACCCAAAGGGAAATTTAAAGTCTTTATGATCACCTGCTCCAACATATATTACTGAAAAAAAATAATATTTAAAATAATGTAATCTCTATATTATTATTTTCTTTCCTGCACTAATGCATGAATCATAAGCATAAAAATTCAATTAAAGAAACGCAAACTACATAATCTTCATACAGTGCTACATTAATATTGGCAAGACTTGAAGGAATGATGTGGACGATGGTAACTGAATTGGAAGAGCTATAGGCAATATTTTTCTTTTATATAAATAAGATTAAAATTAATCTTGAAAAGAAATTAATCTTGTAGATTCCTCTGCATATCATCATGCATGTGAATGATATTTATGCAAAGTGATATGCTAAATACACTAACTTAGACTTAGCTTTTCTCACTTTACAAAAGCAACTTTATTAGTATGGAGGAATTCAACATCGCACTTGGAAATCTTTTCATTTCATTTCATGTAATTTAATTCCTCCAAATACTTTATATATGCTGACCAATATAAGAAAATTAAAAATATGTGTATGCATATCCTTTTTCAACCCTTAGAATTAGTTATTTATTGAAGATGACCAAGTAAAAGATTAAATTGGTTAAAAAAATCGTATATGCAATTTTTCTTTTGTCCATATGTATGGAATTTCTTCAAAATTTTTAGTTGATTCTGGCTGCAGGTATAGCTTTAGCAAGTCAATCTAATATTTATATATACATATATTTTAAGCTTGGGACTTAAGCTTGGCATCAAACAAGCTGCATGTGCCATGATTGATTTGATGAAGGTTATTCTCCACCTCCCATCCTTTACCTTAGTGGCAAGCAAAAGATATATCCTTTGCTTGAGATTCTGAAAGAAAAGAAACAGAAGGTCATGGTCTTCCAAGCAACACTCTCTAACGCTAATTAGCTCTACCAATTAGAGCCTTTTATGTAGCTATATATATATAATAACTTTTGTAGTGCAAAAGCGCATGTTTTATTATTTTCAATGACAATATATATTAAATTAATAGACTTAATTAATAATTTCAATGCTTCATTCAGGCGATAATTAGCAAGTTTGGTTCCCTTATTATGCATAATTGAGTGCAGTTTGAATCCTTCATTAGACCATTCAACCTAAACCTAATAGTGAGACATCCATTTATGGAGTTATGGTAAGAGACCAATCAAAGCATATATATCTAATTTGCTAATGCATCATCGATGAGAAATTTTTGGCGTCTACTCAAAATATAATTCCACATATATAGCAAAAGATGATTGGCACTGAGTTTTTATCAATCATTCAATACTAAAATGTAAACTAACTCTAATGTTTTGAATTTGAGTTCTGATATATATAGTCGTATTAAATTAATTGTTAAGAGACATTTACTGCCTTTATAATCCTACCAACATTGAATCGGATTAATCTTCGGATAGAAAGATGTAAAATTTTTAAAATATCCATCGATTATTAGTGATGATGTACATTTTGAATGTGGAACCAAAATATTCTTGATGATATTTCTTTTATGTAATTAGGGAGAAAATTAATATGCATGAGTTGTTATAGTGATAATTTAAAAGGGATCTGTTGAAGATAAACATGGCACATATGATGATATAAATATAGCTATAGCTTGTTGGCTAAAATTATACATGGAGGCTAAAGAAGCTGTTTGGGTTGACCTCCATCAAGAGCAGACTATATAGACACCTAACTTTAAGACCAATATTTATGATGTTCCAAGAATTAAAAAAAGGCAACTCAATTAAACTTATTCAACCCAAAAACAATTATTATTTGGATGATTAGTAGAAAATTTTGTTATAAACTACCAAACCCTACGTGTGAAAACAAAGTTAGGGATAGTGTAGAAAGTGGACTCAAGTGTCTATACTTTAATATATTATGGCTACGTATAAAAGGGTAACCCGCTAAGATATATTATAAAATGCATGGCCATATCAACATTTCAGAACCCATATGGCACATGTGCTCTCTCTTTTTCTCTCTTTTCTCCATATCCCATTCTCATGTGTACTATTGCTATTATTAACAGTTGAGGGGAATGTTGTCTGGTTCGATGTCATTCAATTAATTTGAAGCTCAAACCTTAATTGAATGATTTCGGACCAGGCTTCATTCCCCCCAACTACGTTTGATTTCCATAGCTAAATCTTGCTTTTTCTTTTTTTCTCAAGAAATTGATCAGGTCAGTTCCTTAATTCACTATATGGTCTAGAATGATTTGATTTAATCAGCTATATGTATATATGTATGTGTATGTTTGCAGGATCTTTGATTAACTGTCGGTGTTCTGATGATGCAAACAAAACAAGCAATGATGAGAATTCAGCCACCAGAACAGGCGACCGGCAGGTCGGTACGATTTCATTTTCAACCCCTTTTTCTTTATTATGTCTTTAGCCTTATGTGTTGACACAAAGAGTTGTGTTAATGTGAACATCTGACTGCAAAATATGGTCTATATGTATAATTCTTTGTCTTTTGGTTATTGTTTATACATTAAATTGTTTTGTTGAGCAGCCAGATCATTGCAAAGAATATTACAAACTCTGTACTATATATAAATCTTTATCATATTATGCATGTGATCAGTAGGGAAAGATTAAAAAGAGTTCATCTCTTTGAGAATCATCAGAACATGTCTATTTGTTCGTGACGAACCATATCTACCAAGTGGGTCAGATATTAACTCTTGTGGGTCAATTTAAACAGATCTACCATCCATGTATATGTATATACATGTGAAGCTAATAATTACTGGTGGGTCAGATCTGAAAGTGATCATGAAAGTTGTGATATATATGTTGATGCACATCCATAAGTTTAGCCTCAAAGTAGATAGATGCAGCATATATCTCAATTTCAATTCCATTTCATTTATTATACATAGATTAGTTAGTCCTTGAATAGGTGTATCCATGGCTGCCTTCTGAATATATATAAATGCATTAAAATATATGAATATATGTATTTTGGTCGTCATCTGTAAATGAAATATATATATATATATATATATATATTTGTAGTGTAGTGAATGATGACAATATATGCTGTTGTAGACATGAAATGACGACAATATATCAATGTCGTCTGATATGAAATTACTTGTGTTTCTTGAAATCCTAGTGTGGAAAGTGTGATTGGAAAATTGGAATCAAAGTTAGCACCTTTTGTGGGGGATTTGACAGGACCCATTGGATGAATTAGGATTATAATTCATGAAGAGATCAAAAGAGCATTTGAAAAAAGTAGAAAAAAAAGTTGGGTGCCAAAGCTATGGGGTCTTGTTTGTTTATGTGTTCCCCATGATTTATATAAAAAGCCCATTTCTACATGCATCTATTATCTAGCTAGCTGCTGCTGCTGCTGCTGCTCCTCATCACTGTTTAGGGTTAGGGTTTGTTTCTAATTGATAACAACCCATATTTTCAAATGTGCTGTCAAACATAAAATAGATTATGTCATATATTTTGTACATATTATACTCATGGTTACTTGATTAGTACTTAAAAATTCATGTATGCTTAAGTTGTTTTGGAAGCATGTTCAATAGTTAAAAGTTTCATTAATACTACATACAACTATTGGAATCAACTGATAGGAGGAGATTGTTTTCGATTAAATGACATTTTAAATTTAAATTATGATATATGTAATTATATTAAATTAGTTGTTGAAGATTTTTACCGTTTAAATTAATTACAATCCTATAAAGTTTAAATATTGGTAATTTAATGAAAAAAATAAATTCGTCCATGCTTATGTTCTTTTGTCAAGTTGCATATACATGTACAAGAAATGCTTTGATTAGATGAACATACACCATCATTCTGTCACCGTTTACTTAGGTTATAGAGCAAGAAACTAATTCAATGCAAAGATACCCTTGTAATTAATGATGAGAGTTTGAGTTCTATTTCATTTAGCTTTCCATTGAATTGTGGTTACTTCTTTTATTATTGCATATAAGCATTCATCCCTAAAATCTTATATGTTGAGTTATTAAAATGCATAATATTTTTCTATAAAAATATAAAAATTTTATTTTACACTTTAATTCTATTGGATCTAAATATTACTCTTTCTTTCCATCAAAAATTATGTTTTTTATTCTAACTAAAACATCCTTTTTTCAATTATTTTTAATTTTTATTTTATTTTATTTATTCAACTATTATTACTACTATACATATTAAAAATATATAAGTATACTCTTAATAAAAATAATAAAATAAAATTATTGCAATATCTTCTTAAGTTCTCATTTATATTTAATTAAATTGTAGTTTTAATATATTAAAATTATTTAATTAATTATTTTAAAATATGTATATTATTTATAGTCCGTACAAAGCATAAATTCATGACTAAATATATTATTAATATAAAATATTTTAACTGTACTTTTCATGAAAATATATATCTTTTTTTTCAATATATTGTTAGACTTGTGTGTGTCCATAGGGAGTTGACAAGTTTATAAAAGAAAAAGAAAAGGGGGGAATAGAAAGACGCAGCTGTACATGCATGTATGTAGAGAGCCCTAGGTTAAAAATGATGGAGCAAATTCATGATAATGTGAATAAGGAGAGATTAGGTAAAGAAGCAAAATCAACTAGGTAGACTTGCATGTTAAAGCAGCAAATGGGATGTGGCCATGTACAATTCCATTGCTTTTTTGACTTGGCTACAATGATACTCATAAAAAAGCATTCAACAACAACAACAACAAACATAAAAATCCATTCAAAAGCTACACACTTTGTAGGCCATCACAGTAGCAGAGTTTGTTAGTAGCTACAAACACCTCAAAGCAAGTTAATCATTTAGCTAGTACTTCACTGATAATGATTTTTCTGAAACTCATCAATTATTCGCTTATAATCATGGATGCTTTTACATTTCTCACTGGGCATGAGATTTGATATTTAAATTTTGCATAATAAAATTTTACTTCCTATGTTATGTTTTTATTGTCTTTTAAAATAATATCATAAAAATTAAGAATTCTATTTAATAAATATAATTGTAAGTGTAATAACTATATTACTCTCTTTTAAAAGGAACTCAATTTGCAATCCCATGTGATGGGTTTCAAGGGAGATATTGTCATGTGTACACACGCTCGACATTCAATTTATTATTATTATTATTATTATTATTTTGTAAAGATTCAGAGGAGAAAAATTTAATGTTTCATCAAACAAGCACATATGTATAGTTGGTATAGCTGCCAAACACTTTTAGTTGGTGCTAGCTATACATTGACAAGAATTAGAAAGAGAGGAAAATATTTTGATTTGATTATCTTTTTAATTAGCACATAATCTTTGCGTGGAAGAGAGGCTTGCAGTGGGCAAATCCTAAAGAATGTGGGTCCTTAAAATGGGTATCTAATTATTACATTCAATATATTTATATATATTATATATGCGTTGTGTGTGGATATTTGTCATCATAACTTTAAATCTTGAAATGACAGGAAAAAGTTTAATAAATGATTTGGACCCAAAGAAAAAAAAAATTCATTGGAAAAGAAGATAGAAAATTGGAAGGCAGATGCTAGGTAGTTAGGCAAGCATGTTAGGCCCAGATTCTTTTGAAGATTTTGTCCCCCTTTCGTTTTCCTGTTTGCTAATTTTCATTTTGATGTTCTGAGTCTGTTTCCTTCTGTACTGTCCATATGAGCGGAAAAAAAATAAAAGATCAGAAAACAGAACAAAAACAAAATCCCACCAAAACCCACATTGGTTTTTTAAGTGAAGAAGTTAAAAAAGTGTTTTTGGGTTGGAATAGATTCCAAAATTCACTTGAACTTTTGTCATCATTATTATGATACAAACATGTTGCTCTGAGGGAATTTCTCAACAGTTGCTCCCATCATATGCATTTGAAACATATTTTGGCTATTTGCTATTACTTATGTCCCACCATTCACTCCATTGGAACCATGCCAAAGTTAAACGACTCATCAGAGGCAAAATTCTCTTTAGCTATACACACAGAAACATTTTATACCGAAAGTTCTTAACACAATCGCTCCACAATTTGCCCATTTCGCTGTTTTCAGTATGACAAAATTTTGGAAGAGCTGCATTATTTGCAAGGTACAGTCCAAAAATACAGCACGAATACCTTGCCCCAACATAGATTTTAAGCAATAAAAATTGCCATACCTGTACGCAGAAATAAACTTGTTTAAGCAATCCGCAGGTACATGTACAAGAGCAGAGCTGAACTGACTGTTGGTGCCTCATAAGTTCATTCTAGTTGTCAAGCAGACATTTTCAATAAAAGTAACACCACAATTGCTCCCAACATCTTTACTGGGTTAGCACAAATCGTTTATACAAAATGCCTCTAGGGTGGAAGTCTGTGATATTGTCTCAGTAGCATACCATTTAGCTCCATCTCAAAAACAAGGAGCTAGAGAAGAAACGCCTGCCACACAGGCCTATGTCACAACTTCTGTTGAATTTTCAAATTCTGATTCAAGGAATTTCTTGGCAGCCAAATGATGCAACAGTGACTCAAACATCATGATTTATCAATGGTTCAATTCTACTCCAGAAGCTTTCACTGTTGATACGATTGTAGTTCTGGCAATTGAAACAATAAACAGGTTCCCAGGAAAAAAAAAAAAAAAAAAAAACCTGAATCCCATGAAAATGCTAGTGAAGTCTTTTTCTACAAAACCCACACTGAAACTAACAATTGTCGCATTAAACTCATATGGCCTTTTGAACAGTAAATGTCGGAAGCAAGTCCAAACATTCACGGTATCTTTTGTCTTTTGAGAGTAAGTCTACAACTATTGACAGTGTGGAATCATCCGGAGACAACTTTCTTGCTGCCATTTTATGAAGAAGTTCCACTACTTTCGGTGTCTCATTGTTAAGGCAGAAGCCCCACATGAGTGTATTAAATGTGACGAGGTTTGGGGCACAACCTTTCTCCTCCATTTCCAAAAATAGATCATATGCCTTTTCCAATTGCCCTTCTTTACAAAGTCCAGAAATCATAATAGTATATGTTACAACAGTTGGCTCTAAACCTTCATTAGGTAATCTATTGAAAAGTTCCCAAGCAATTTCGAGCTTTCCTGTTTTACACAGGCCATTGATGAGGGAGTTGAAGATTTCAACCCCTAATGCAAACTTGCAGTTTTCTAAACTATGAAACACATCCAGCGCCTCTGAAACACAATCATTCTTGCAAAGCCCATCCAGATAAACATTATACGTACATAAATCTGGTGCCATGTCATGAAGTTGAATCTCCCCAAATAGCTTCCGTGCATCCCCAACCTTACCAGCCAGGAAAAGACCACCCAGCAGAGTGTTGAATGTAACAACAGTTGGTTGAATTCCCTTGTCCATCATTTCCCTGTATAATCTCATAGCTTTATCTACCTTACAGTTCTTGCAATAGGCATTCATTAACACATTATAGCTCACAGCATCATGTTGACATCCATCATTCACCATAGAGACAAAAAGCTTCCTTCCCTTGTCAATCATACCTGCCAAACAATATCCATTTATCAAAGTGTTATAATTAACAGTTGAAGGTTCTACACCTCTCTGAACCATCAAATCAAACAATCCATTTGCCTCTTTTACCTTTCCCTCTCTGGAAAGTGCATCAATGAGCATATTGAAAGTTATTGCATTCGGTGACACACCTTGACCCATCATCTCAATAAACAAATGTTTAGCTTCCTCCCACTTACGAACCAAACATAGACCTTGTAATAGTGAGCTGTATACAACCACATTTGGAAAAATCCCCCTTTCCTTCATTTGCACAAAAAGCTCTTTCGCCCTTTCGACTAGACCATCCTTACAGAGAGAATCAATAATACAACTATAGGAAACTATATTAGCTTTACAATTGATGCCAAAGCCAGCATTGCCATTAACCATATCTTGAAGCAACTTAAGAGCATTATCAGTATTACCAGTTCTACACAACCCATTAATCAAAATTGCACATGTAATCGTATTGGGCCTACAATCAAACACAACCATTTTCTTGAAAAGTGTAACTGCTTCACCAATTTTATCCTCCAAGCACAGTCCCTTAACTAAGTTAGTAAAAGTTTGAGTATCTGGCATATAACCCTTTCTCCAAATAATCCCCAAAACTACAAAACCATCACCAACCCTTTTCACATTAGACAAGCAATTGATCAGAATATTCAACAAAATAAAATCTTTCAACAATCCAATCGAATTCATTCTCTCACACATCGCAATAACATTAAAATAGTGCTTTTTCTTAGCAAGTGCACCTAACAAACAATTAAATTCTGACACTGAAGGAAAGGGTTTCATATAGATCATCTTATCAAAGAAGTGCAGTGCTTCATAGAGAGTAAAATTACCTGACTTGCAGTTTATTTTCAAGAATTGCTCGAGTGAGACTTTGTTTTGAATATTCAGGGTTGAGCTTTTTGGTAAAGTTTTCGTCTCGAAAGTAGTTACTGGGGAGGTTTTGGGACTAGAAGCTGAGTGACGTGGGTTTGTGAATAAAGAAGATAACTTTGATATAGAAGCAACCGTTGTCAAAGAACGCGATGCAGCGGCAGCGTCGTATAGAGAAGACGGTGAAGTCTTGCAGATCATTGTGGAGGGAGTAGTCGCGCTTTGAGGTATGGAAGCTGTCGTTTCGTTTGTCAGACAATGGGGAAATTTAAAGGGCTGTTGTTACCACTTAACCCAAACTTTCAAAGGGCCCTTTTCAGCTCAAGCTCCACAAAAAATAATAATAATAATTTGTTATTAAAATATAATAATATAATATTTTAATAATAATTGGCCAAAAAAATTTATTATTAAAATAGTGAAAAATATAATCTATGATTTAACTTTAACTCAATAATTAATTAATTTTAATACAAAAATTTTAATAATTTATTATTTAAAATATGGAAAATTTATAGTATATTATTTTACTTTAAATTACAATTTAAATAATTCATATACACATCAAATAATTAAATTAGGTAATAAAAAAATTTTCTGATAAAATGGAATAAATTTAACAGAAAAATAGCAAAAATTGTATGATCTTTTTGCACCCAAAATTAAAATTCAAAGTCTCATACCAATGACATATATATATATATATATATATATCATCCTCAACTTGTTTGTAAAATCATAAATAAGAGCTCTCTAAATACCCTCTCATCCACAAAATCAAACTCAAGTGAAATGCCATGTCTCGGTCTTACTGAAGCTTAAGCTGTTACATGTGTCGCCTCTCGAATTTGGTTTGACGAGAAATTTGCATGCTGTCATTGTAACTCTTACGGGTTCTCCAAGCAAATATATAACGAAAACCATGCAGCTACAAACAAAAAAGAAAACCACTGGCAATTTTGTTTTCCGTCTTCAAAACATTATCAAATCAGAACCAGACACACACACCCCAAAAAAAAAAAAAATACGGCATCTTGGGGTTCTTAGACATGCAGAAAGGTTGTTGTATATTTCAATCTTTAATAATATTGATATGAATCTTTGGCCAAGAAATTGTGAAATGATTTATATATATATATATATATATTTTTTTTTTTTTTTTTTTTTTTGCAGATTATAACAGCAAACCAACCTTCGCACAGATCTTTGTAGCATCTTCAATTGGGTTGTTCATTGCTGCAGCAGTGCATTATCGTCTCCGGCATAGAAAGGATCGAAAGATCATCCCTCGTTTAAGACCAAAAGAAGCAGGCAAAAGCGAGAAGCTTGAAAGGTTCCCTCATTATGTAGGTAAATCTACATCCCATATATAAAATACAACTTGTCTGATTGCTTGTTTTCTGTTAACAAAACTACTACTTGTTAATACGTACGTAAATATATGGCTGATCATTTTTCTGAAAAAATATTTTTTCTTCAAAAAAAATCTCTGTTTAAATTGATGAATGGTGCAGCTAGGCAAATGGGATTTAAGGATAGGAGAGAATGTCCCCGTCTCTGCAAGTTAGCTGCAGAATATATTCGGAAGAGCGAAAGCTGTGAAGAAGATATTTATGCATTTTTTGCAGACGAACACGAAGCAGATTCGCTTTTTGTGAAGCTTCTCGAGGAGTTTGAGAGGTGCATTCTTAGCTATTTCGCATTCCATTGGAGCCATGCTGATCTTATCATGCATCAGGTAACTAAGATCTAGATCCTGGAAGGAAGGCAGGCAGGAGGGAAGAACAAACAAATCATAGTACTAAGATCCTAGAAACGAAAAAGAAAAAAATTTACCAATCATTATAATGATCTCTTACAAAACTTATTAGCTCGTCCCCACTTAAAACAAGTTTTCTATCAATCCAATATATCAAATGATATAAATCATTGTAAATGGTTCATAAAAAATTAACTATAAATTATGAGATGCACATCCTATTATGTAAACAAATTACGTTAAATTTTTTTTTTTCGAAAAGAAAATTACGTTAAAATTTAAATACAGATGTATTTATTCTGGTGTTCAACTAGATTATAGTTGCTTTCTTACCATCTTATTTTCAGGCATTGAGTGCTGACGCAGAACCCAAAAAGAAGTTCAAGCACATTGTCATGGCAGCAACAAGGTGAGTACCGTGTAGTATTATCATTGTTACATTAAATGCGAACATAGCCTATATCAATCAGGATATCAACAATGTAATTTGACTTGACAGAATCAAGAATCAGAAAGAAGCAAGCTACTTTCAGCAGATTTTTCATTATATCCATGAATGCCTTGAGCATTAACAAGTTACATCATCTGCAAAGTTATTTAACAGAAAGACCTTCTAAACTACGAATGAGAATGGTTTATAGAAGATGGTGTGTGTCACGTAGCGATAATCTAAAAACTACTGTCAAATGGAGACGACTGCCAAATGACTGCATTGCTTTGAAACCTATAGATCAAGATATGCACAAGAGATAAAAATTTTCTTGCTTTCTTTTTCCTAAATCCAGGGAACAAAGATTCGAGAGGGTGACCAAAAATCTAAAGGTTGCTAGAGTGTTCAATACACTGGTAGAGGAAATGAAAGCAATGGGACTAGCATCAACTGATGACTCACGATGCACAGAGGTTATGGCTCCAATGGCGCACTCTGATAGAAGTCCAGTGCTCCTCTTCATGGGTGGAGGAATGGGTGCTGGGAAGAGTACCGTGCTCAAGGACATTCTCAAAGAGTAAGAACACTTCTCTAGGCATCTGCAAAGTTCCTGTCTTCTGTATTCAATTCAAATGAATTTACATGCTAACTTATAATGCTTTTGCATGGTCACAGCACCATGTTAGCAGAGCAGCTCTTTGAAAGATGAATAATTAGGATTAATACAGATCCTTATAACAAACCATGCTGATATAACATCTACTGCTTTGATTAATCACAAGCAGACCATTCTGGGCAGGAGCAGCAGGAAATGCAGTGATTATTGAGGCAGATGCCTTCAAAGAATCTGATGTCATCTACAGAGCCCTTAACTCCAGAGGGCATGCAGACATGATACAAACTGCTGAATTGGTAAGATAATGTGTCCTTTTCCCAACCCTTAGAATGCCGCCGCAGCCACCCAAATTGCATAATAAATTCATAAAATCATATAAATGGGATTCATACAAAACTAATTCCAAAAACTAAAAGATTCCAAGTTTACCTTCCGCTCCATGTTGGCACTTTGTGGAAAAGATTCTCCAAAAATTGCATGTTCAGATAAAGCTATTTTGCTTTTCCCCACCAGGTCCACCAATCATCCACGAATGCGGCATCTTCTCTTTTGGTGACAGCATTGAATGAAGGGCGGGACGTGATCATGGATGGCACACTCTCCTGGCAACCATTTGTTGTGCAGACAATAACAATGGCCAGAAATGTCCACCGCCGACGTTATCGCATGGGAATTGGTTACAAGGAAGAAAGTGATGGAACTATAACTGAGAGCTACTGGGAGCAATTGGAAGAAGAACAACCGCTGCTAGATGGACACAAAAAGAGAAAACCATACAGGATAGAGCTGGTTGGGGTTGTTTGTGATGCTTATTTAGCAGTTGTCCGAGGCATAAGGTTAGCAAATTATTAATATATATCTGTGATCTTCTTTCTACATCTTCAACTTTTAACTACAAATATAAAGAGGATAAAGAGTGTTTCTTCCTCAGATACTTGATATAATGGGATAATGTGCAGGAGAGCTATAATGTGCAGAAGAGCTGTGAGAGTGAATTCACAATTGAAATCCCACAAGAGATTTGCGAATGCATTTCTAACCTACTGCCAACTGGTTGACAACGCCAGGTTATATTGCACCAATACTTTGGAAGGTGCTCCTAAGGTACGTAGTCAAGAACTATCCATCTCTTATTGCATTGTTCTTTCTAGCTTGTTAAAGCTTTTAACCAGGCTAAATAAAGTAGACAAGAATTTATGTCTCAAGGGGCGGATTTCACTCAAAGTTTGGTAATGCACATTTTAAAGTAGGAATTGTATAGCTTATCTTGAAAATGAACTATATAAAATGGATGCGCTTCCCTGGCTCTCAGACAGCTGGGTGTCTTGTGCACTGGGATCTTGAATTCTGTAAGGTTCAAAGCCTGGAAGCTTGCAAGTTAGGACTTTGGAACCTAATTAGTGCAGAGCATACTACTTAGTTCTGCAGTGAGACAACTTGCAGTTGAGCCGATCCTGTCTCCGCACAAAGCTAGTCTTCCAACTCCTAGTGCTAAAAGAAACACACAGAAATGTTAAAGTTAGAAAAATGAATTACAGCAATATCCGTAGCTGTCATGCTTATAGCTGTAACCAAAATGTTTGTTCACATGTGCTTCATCAAATTACTAACACAATAATTGCCATGAAGTTGATAGGATGGAAAGACAGAGACAAGACTCTGCTGGTTGATCCAGATGAAATAGACTGTCTAAAAAGGGTTGCTAGCCTGAACGAGGCAGCAGACTCGATACATGAGCTTTACAAGTCTCCTAACCCAGCTTGTGCTGCTGGTTCAATTTGGAATGACATAGTAATGTCACCATCAAGGATAAACATCCAAAAGGAGCTGAAGTATTGCATTCAGCAAGTAGAAAGATCAAAATCATAAACCAATATTCAATGCTGATCAAGTTTTGAGCCTCTTGAGTTTCATGAAGCAAAAGATCAAGACAGAAGTAGGCATACAGTGTTTCATTACATGTTTGAAAGGTATATCCCAATTGGGTTGTGCTAAATATGACTGATCTAATATTTTCTGTTCT
>CATIWM010538990.1:0-22406 GCA_949671775.1 Mallotus repandus | reverse complement strand
AAAAAAAATAAAGGGAATAAAAATAAAAGAAAAAATAAAATAAACAGTGCATATCTATAAATAAAAATGATAAAAATATAAATAAAAGTGTTAAACAGTAAATAAAAAAATTAGATATTTTAGTAAATATTTTTTAAAATTTTAAAAAGTGTAAATATCTCTTGAATTTATTAGCAGGCCTAGACCATTTTCAGGACCAGTTCACACGCTTCCCCCTTTCATTACCAGATATCAAATCAAATGCCTCTCTTTTATCTATGCATTTATAGCGTACACGCTCCAGTGCTCCAAATCAAAAGGCAGATAAAAGAGTATACAAGAATATTTCGACTATTCTCAAACATCCCATATGGGTTTCTCCATAGCAGATTCTCCAAGTGAGAGCTGTTGCTGGAAGCGATTCATCATTGACATTCTCTGTTGGCTCATTGCTTCCATTTCCATTCTTTGCTGCTGCTGTTGCCTTTGCTGTTGGTCATGAAAATTTGCTGGTGTTGACCCTCCTATTCCCATAAAATCATGAGTCATCATGTCATTGCCTTCACCATTGTGCACTGCGAATCCTGATGGTCCACTCGCGTTTCGCTCCAATATTACAGCTCTTTCTTGCACAACGCTGGAACTGCTACTGTCGTTGTTATTATGTTCTATGTTTTTCATGAACCCTGGATTTTGATCAGTCCCCATGAACATAGTACTGAACATTCCCATATCGTTCATCCCTGAGGCAGGATCAAAAATTTGAAAACAACAATCAAAATAACTTAATTAGTTGGGGTTTTCAAGTTTAAATTTGAAAATACAGATAGAAAAAAAAAAAAATATATATATATATATATTTTATATTTCTTTTGTTTACACCGATAAAATCACAAAAAAACTCAGGAATTAGTGATGTATATATTTATTAGCATAATGAATCCATAGTATTATATATAAAATCAATTTTATATTTAATTAGATATTCTAAAATAATTTATCAAATAAATTAATTTAATTTTAGTAGGGAATAAATTATTTAATTAGATATTTGAAGATAGACTCTAAAATAATTTATCAAATAAATATTAAATAATAAATATTAATAATTCAACATATAAGCATTTAGGGTTGTATACTGAATTATTGAGAGACATGTATATTAAATTTTGAGTTTAATGACTTTGGAGTGGAACTATATTCCACGCATTAATTAAGATTATTTTTAATGAAATTTTTTTAATGAAATTTAATTCATTGATTTATTTTAATTTTTAATTTAAAATTATATTTTTTCTATAAATTTTAAAATTATAAATTTTACATTTAAAAGTAAAATAGAAGCATCTGATAAATTTTAAAACTCCTATATACTAAAATTATATTATATTTTGTCTATTATTATTTTTTACGTTTATTGTAAAAAAATTTACTGTCTCTTTCTTTTTTTAAATATAGTTTTATAACTTATATAATTATCAAAAGACGAAACATAAATATATACAAACATTGTAAAATTTATAAGTAAATTACCCTATCAATAATTTTTTATGATTATGGATCTATCCGTGCATTATATTTTAATAATTACGATAGAAAACTAATATTAATATAAAAATAGAGCTCAGAAATGCTCTACAACTACAACTCTACTTTGAACAAATAGAGATGAGCATTATATTTCCTTGAAGAGAGACAATTACTGCACGTCTACTTTGCTCTGTTGGTGAACAGTGGCAGAGGGTTTATTTCTGTTTAATGAAACGGCTGCAGAGAACAAGGATGTGTCGAGAAAAAAATATTAAAAAAAAAAGGGCAAGCGTGTTGGTCTAGGCTATGTAGTGGGCAACAGCAGCGATATAGAAAAAGCATGAAGACGACAACGGTCTACTGAAACAAAACAAAAAAATGATTATTTTTGACTTCCTTCCTAAATTTTAAACAATGGCCTACTTTATCTCGCACAAACAGCATCCACTAAAGCAGCAGTGGCAAACAAGCGGCACTGAGCTCATATAAGTGAAATCTGCCGCTTCTTTGTTGCTTGCTTCTCCACTTCTCAGCCTCTTCTGCACTATCTCTTGGATTTGCAGCTGCACAGGCAGATAGAATGTGGAATGGGGCTGTGGTGGTGGCGGCGGCATTCTTGTATGGCTGTGGTGTGATTGGGATGGTTTTGGGCGGATCTGTTCAGTTTGTTGAAGATTTGGAGGAAGCCTTGTCTTCTCTCAAGCTCGATGATGCTTCTTCCCCTGCACCTGCGGCCAATCCTCTTATGGTCGGCCTTACTCTTATTCAGGGAGCTGACTCCAAAGGAGCTGGTCTATATTCTTCCTCTTTCCTCTCTTTGTTTTTGTGATCAATTAAGTTGGCATGCATTTGTTTAGTTCTCTTCTAAGTAGATTAATTAACAACCGTCTTGAATGATTAATGTCTGAGATCAGTCTGCCTGGATGGAACATTGCCTGGCTATCACTTGCATCGTGGGTCTGGACTCGGTCAGAACAGTTGGCTCATTCAATTGGAGGTATGTCAGATAAGTTCGAACTGTACTACTATTTTTGGTTTTTACAATGTTGAGTTCTTGATGTTAGAATTGAACTCCGAAGCATGCTTTTGGTAGAGCTCAGCCAACAAATTTGACTTAAACTAAGATGATGCAGGGAGGCGGGTGGTGTAATACCATCAGGAGTTGTGTTTACCGCAAAACTACGCGCCGTGGTTCTTCAAAATTTATGGAAAAGCAACTGCCTTTCACTGGAATATTAAGCAATAAACCAGAAGGAAATCCTGGTTTTTCCAAAACTGAAATTTTCATTTTACTGTTAGTTATTTCTGGTTACGATTTATAATTCGATATGCATTGCCCTTTTGGTGATTTTTCACTTTATGTTTGCAGATTTCTTTAATTGGAACAGAGTCAAGTTGCGATATTGTGATGGGGCATCATTTAGTGGGGACTCTTATAATGAGGTTGGTGGGCGAATCTGATCTTACGCAAGTCTTTTAATAATTTGATGCACCTCAAATACAAGTTTTTTCTGAAGTTGGCTTCATATTAATTAAATCCATTGCTAGGATTTAGTTTACTCTCTTGATTTTACCATCTTAGAATGCTATAGCCGCACTGTATCGATGGATATTGCCTCTTAAATTCTAAGTTGCTAACATATATAGATATCAGATCATAATGTTTATGATCTTTGCTTTGGAATGTGACCTTCATGAGTTCATGCTTTATGATGATTTGGTATTTTATGAAGTTCGAATGGCTTCACAGTTTTTGTACAAGCAAGTCATCATGGCCCAAAGGCTAGTTGCTAGATAAAGCTCATTGTTTCATCTTGGCTTATCATTCCCTATTCTTCCTTGTCCACTGAATCACTTCAGCAAACCAACATAATTACATGAATGTGGTCTGCAATTCAACTTTTTCTTTTTCTCCCAGTCTGCACAGCTTTATTTTCGAGGACAACGAATCTGGTCAGCTGCTATGGAGAATCTAATGACTGAAGGAATGCAAAATGCCACTCAGGTAGTGAATTTACCATGTCCGTTTTGACTCCCATCGACTTTTCATACTTCCAGTGGCTCTATGAACAGATGAATACATGTATTTCAGGCTCTTCTTTCTGGATGCTCAGCTGGAGGTCTGGCATCCATAATACACTGTGATGAGTTCAGGGACTTGTTTCCGCAGTCTACCAAAGTGAAATGCCTAAGTGATGCTGGATTGTTTCTTGATGCGTAAGAAGCAATTCTTTATGTACTCATTTATAACTACTGTTAACGCATGTATAGTTCAGCTGAAATAAATGATTGTCTTTCTTTTTTTCTTAAATCTGCTGTAGAATTGATGTTGCTGGACACCAGACTTTGCGGAGTATGTATGAAGGCATAGTTAAATTGCAGGTACTCTGCATACTACTTTTCATGCTTGTGAAAATTCATTCTCAGGAATACCATTGTGCTGCAATCTTGATAGAACTCAGCCACTCTAATATGAGGTTTTAATTAATAACTGATATCAGCATGAAAATTGTAGGAAGTGCAAAAGAATCTGCCCAGTACTTGTACCAGTCGCTTGGATCCAACTTCAGTAACTACCTATCTTCTCTTCATTGCTCTGCTGTTGCTGGACATTATGTTATTTATACAGAATTTATGACCCTCTCTCTCTCTGTCTATCTAATGCAGTGCTTCTTCCCCCAGAATTTGATTGCCAACGTTAAGACTCCATTATTTCTTCTGAATGCAGCCTATGATGCATGGCAGGTAATTTGTTTACTTTCTTTTCTGGTGATGGCACTTCGTTTACCATCTTGGGGAAGGGTTGACACATTGTTCTCATACTTTCCAAAAAGATTCTCTAGAGAAGGTACCTTCTGTTAGCTGCATTTCGAGCGAACATGACTTGAAAAATTTAAAAAGAGGACCAGACCTTCATCCATCTAAGGGAAGATTCGAATTCAGAACTAGGCATGCAAAGTTAGAACTTAAAAGATCATAGTAGGGACACTGGAGAAAAAATGAACAATGGTGCGGCCACCTTTCTTTAATGTAAAATTCTCATATATAAGAATTTAACTTTGCATGTAGGACCTACTCTATTCTCACCTCAACTTATTAGTATCCATTTAGCTATCCCCTAGAATAATCTGGGTGGAAGACCTATTTCAGTTGAGGTTATGATCAGAAGCGATTAAGTGATGTCAAAAACAAAAATGATACAAAAAAAGCAGAAAAATCCTCAGTGTATAAGTATTTCATTATCCTGAATTGAGATGACTCCCTGAATGCTGCTGCGTCATTGCTCTAATGACTTATGCTTATTTATCAGGTTCAAGAGAGTCTAGCTCCACCATCAGCTGATCCTCAGGGTTCTTGGAGCAAATGCAAACAAAATCATGCAGAATGTAATTCATCTCAGATCCAATTTGTACAAGGTGATTTCTGAGTTCAAACTTGTTAACCTTGTTTTTTTTCATATCTTATGTACCGGTCAATTTCAACTTGCCTGTGTTTGTTTATGTAGCTTATTTATCCTTTGTTTATTCATGGACAGACTTCAGGAATCAAATGCTAGATGCCATAAGTGTCTTCTCCATGACAACTCAAAATGGCTTATTTATAAATTCATGCTTTGCTCATTGCCAATCTGAGAGACAAGACACATGGTTTGCTAGTGATTCTCCTGTCATCGGGGATAAGGTAACTCTAACATTGAAAATGTCTTAGCAAACATAGAATAGATATCTACACTAATAGCCTTGCCGTTCTTTCCTTGTTGCAAAGTCTAGCCTCCTGCTAAGATATAGAATTTCTAACAGCCTTAGCTGCTTATATCAGTTTTTGGAATGAACGAAGTCGCTAATATTTAAATGTAAACACTCACAATGTAAAACTCCTAATGTTGCACTATGTAAGAATCCAAAACACTGTAACTATCTTATATTTGTCAATATTCAGAAAATTGCACCATCTGTTGGAGACTGGTATTTTGATCGAGTTGATGTTAAAGCTGTAGACTGTGCATATCCCTGTGATAGCAGCTGTCATAATCTAGTATTCAAGTGAGTGGAAATCTTAACTACTCCTCATTACCTTTTTTTCATTCATTTCCTCAATTGCTTTTGTTGAAATTGTTATATTTATTTGTCATAGTCATCATTGACTGACATCTTTCTCCCTAATTCGCCTCAATATGTGATCTATTAGTTTGTTATTATCTCTATAGAACAATTACGTTCACTGAGCTCAATAATGTAATATGAATAAGATGTTCCATGAAAGCTAAGCTTAATGGTTAAACTTTTACTATTGTTATCAATTCCCATGTTTTTGATAATTGTCTTTATTTTCTTCCAAAATGTTGTCTCAAAACCCCAAGATAAATACGGAGTTGGACAGCAAAAATTAACTTATAAATGCCTGCAAATATTATACTCGCTAGATACTATTTGGGGTGGGCTGAGTGTGGATAGTGATCAGAAATTCTAAGGTCATAGAGATACAGCAGCATGATTGTATCAGGATAAGCTGAACGCCTTTGAAAGAATTACCTTGCCCTGTGATACAAGTCATACAATGGGAATGACATGGTTGAGTGGTTCAAATGGCTCTAAAAAGCTTTGTGTTTGTTCAGTTTTCTGCAAGGTTCATGCTCTATCGTTTTCTCAAAATTTCCTCTCTCAGTTTCAATTCTGAGGGACTGAAACTTGTATCTTCTCTGCAGTGGTGTTATTTCAACCAACTCATTCTCCGAATCCTCTGGTTTAAAGTTGGCCCCTCTAAATCTGCTTAGTACCTTGTTGACATCATTAACATGTACTAAATTCACCACGGGGTTTCAGTTTTATCAATGACACTTGATAAATAGCACTGCAACTACAGGCGGATCTGTTTGCTCACTAGTCAGAACTATTTCAACCCCATATTTCAGGGCTCAGTTTTTTGGTAGCCATTGTATCACTTATTTGATGTGTTACCTGTTGCAGTATGTAACAAATTGCCACCATTACCATGATAACTTCAACAATGAGCTATATTCTGGAGTTAGCTGATCCGTTACATCATGTACACATTTTTAGTATAATTTGTGGCGTACTCATCAACTACCCACATTATTTAGCAGTAACATGCACATATGAAACTAAAATAGGTAGCTGTTCTCAACTGTCTCACCAGCACCTTTGTATTTCCATTCAAATTAAATAAAAATTAGAAAATTGTTCTGCATTGCTTTTGTACAGGTGGGCAATGAAAGGTTTTAAATTTTATAAATTGATTTTAATGTTATGATATATTATCTTTATTTGAATATATATTCTTAAGATAAAGGCTAATTTCAAAAATGTTTTCTTTTTTAAATTCATTGAACTATGAATTTCAAGTACATATTAAATCTTTGAAATGCATAATCTAATAACCAGTGTAGAGTAAAACTGTTTGAAATTTATGCTATAGAACCCTAGAATTCAAAATGTACAAGCAAATCCAAATTAAAACTCTAAAATTCATTTTTAAATGGTGAAAATAATATTTCCAAGATTTCAAAGACCTTATCAAGCCTTTTTCTGATACATGAGAAGCGATTTACCAGGAGTAGGGACTAGGGAGCTTTGTTTCCTGAAAATTGGAATATAATTACCAAGTCTTCTACATGATGATCGATGGCCTGTATTTGGCAATTTTGTTCCTTACAATACAGTAAAATAGAACATTCAACAATATAATAATCGTTAATATCTACAAAGTCCCAAGTAACTTCATTTTTTTTTTCCTTTTTGTAACATACATTCTAACAAATTCTCACTCCCAATGCTGTAAATTGATCACGCAAATCAATCAAAACCCAATAACAAATACAAGTACAAAAATCTCCAAAGAAAAAAAAATAAGAAATCAAGTGTTTTTTTAAGTCAACTAACTCCCCACCATACTATTTACAACTGTGGAACACATGTACAGAAGAGAAGTGATGAGACTGATTCTGAAATCCCAAGTCCAAAATCTAGAAACAAAATCAAGATAACCTTCAAATGGAAATTAAAGGATAACTCTTCTCTATTATATCAATTTCAAAATCCACCCAATCTAGCAAAGAGAAAAATGAAGATTATATTCTTCAAAAAAAAAAAAAAACTTTTCTTCTGACCACTGGGCAGGAAAATGAAGAGATATACTCTATCTACACCCACCAAAAAAAAGTGAAAAAAAGGAGTATGCATTAGAATAGGCAAGCATTAGTAGTCAGAACTCAGAAGCAGCCGTGTTTGGAGGCGGATGCCAGTGCCACTGCTTGTGCCCACACCTTGAGCCTGGCCTTCACATCTCTTGGATCATCGCCTATACATCAAAAACAAATTAAAAAAACAACATTAATTATTACTCAGTTAACTCGACACCAACTAATACAATTAAAAAAAATGTTTTGATCTTTAACATCATCATTATTCACTGATGCAAGAAAATCCCACATGAATCACTCTTTCCACTTCCAGCAAACAAGAAGAAGGAAGAGAAGAATAGTGGAGCACTAACCAGGACTAGAAATGCGCCAGTTAGCAATTGGTGAATTGCCACCACTACTAGTATCAAGAGTGGATCCTGAAAGTGAGACACGACCAGGAATCTCTAGCATGCGCTCATGCTCCAATTCAAACCCAAGATCTCTACAAGCTTTCACTTCATCTAAATCCATGCACAATGTCCTTTTTCCTCCTTTTGGCCTTGTTATCACCATCACTCCTCCACTCTCACTCTCCCCACTAAAACTATTACCGCCATAATAATTACCCACACCCACACCACCACTCTCCTCTTCCTTCTTTTGATTGTCTTTAAAACTATTATTATTATCATTATTGTCACCCTCTGACCATACTTCTCTGGTAACCCTTCTCCTCCTCCTCAAATTCTTCCTCGTATTATTCTTGCCCTTTCCAACTTCATTTTCACTAGCATACTCTTTCAACCCTGCAGCCTGATGATTGACCACCCCACCACCGCCACTACCGCCTCGGCAACGGTTCCTCCGGCGAGGCGGTGTAGCCGGAAGTGAGTAGCGGCCAGGCTCTTTATCAGAATCGGAAGAAAGATCAAGCATGGTGCTTATTATCCCCGCTTCTTTTTCATCTACAGAGAGTTCTTCATCAGCGTCAAAACTTTCTATAGATAATCTTGACATAAACATCCTCATGCCATCACAATCTTGATAATCATCATCTTCATTAGTGTACATAGAGCTAGTACACACTGATAATCTTGATAAATTATGGTGATGTGGGTGATGATCACAACCATCATCAGAATCATGATCATAGTCATCATCTAATACCATAGAGCTGATCATGTTCGAATTCTCATCAGACGCCATATATAATGACTAACAATAATCTTAAAGTTGTCGAAATCAAACAAAACCCAGAAAAGAAATGATCAAAAAGAGAACAAAATTAAAGAAAAAAGGATTAAAGTGATGATGAAAAAGAAGAGGAATATAGAAGAACTGGAAGGGCTTAAAGAAAGAAGATAGGAATTAAGTGAATAATGATTTTGTGGCTTTTTGGTTATCTGTGAATCATTCGTTTCTTATTTGATATTTTGATTTTATGGTAATGCGAGAAGGTAAACATAATCACTTCTCTCCAGTATTGTTATTTATACCAAATTCCTATCTCTTCTTTTAATTCCCGAAATGCCCTTATCTCCACGTATCACTCGTGTATAATTATTTTACTATGCTTTGAAAGTGATGTGGGTAGTAATGGTAATTGGAGGATTCCAAAATTTGGAGAGTGCACTTTTCTTTATAAAAACAAAAATAGGAGTATTAAAGTGCTAACTATATGTGCATTTTGAATATTATAAGGGCCACAAAATTTTTATCCTCTTTTTGAGGGAAAAAAGAGAAAACATACCCAGTTACTTTTTTTTTAATCTTCTTTTAAAAAAAACTGACTTTTTGACACTGTGCTTATTAATTATACGTGGAGTCGCCACTGTACTGTTAATAGTTAGTATCTGTGAGGAAGAAGATATATAATCCTAAATATAAGTAAGACATGATATAAATGTAAGAGCATCTCTAATAATAATTTTTATTTTAAAGAGTATATTTTGTATAATAAAAATTATTTTAAAGAATTTTTAAATATATAATTTTAATTTCAATAGACTTTTAATATTTTTAATTTTAATAGATTTTTAATATTTTTAATTTTTATTTTATTTTATTTAATAAATATTAATGTTTAATTTTTTTTTCTCTTTTATTTTTTAGGCCATCTTCAATAAGGCGTCAATTACTCATTTTGCAGCCATTATTTCTTTACAATGGGGCGTTAAATCAAGCTCCATTTTGCATATTCTGCAAAATTGGCTGCATAACTTTTTTACTTTATGTATTTTTTTTTTATTTCAATAATAATTATTTTTTATCATTTGTTTCAATATAATCCAAATAATTTTATTTAATTTAGTCCAAATTTATATTATATTTGTCATATTATTATCAAATACATATAAATTTGATTTAATTATTTTTATTTAAATAATATTAATACTATCACTTAAAAATAATATTAATTTTTTATTTAAATAATTTTTTTACTTAAATACTATTAATATTAAATTACTTAACTAATATTAAAATTTGGATAGAAAAATTTAACAACCATTAAAATTAATAATACCAAAAGCATACATTAAATTACATATAATTTAATATTTTAGTAAATCAAAGTCAGATCCATCAATATCATTTAAATATTCAACAAAATCATTTGATGTAGGAGGTGTTGGTTGGTGTTGTTGAGATCTTTTATGCATAATCCTTCTTTTTTAGCTGTCATAAATGCACGAAATTCAGGATCTTTGATAGAATTAAAATTTATAAACAAAATCTTATTTTCTTCTTTGAATTCTAGGACGGCCACCTTTTAATCCTTTCTGGTGTTAGCTTTTTTCAACATATCAACAATCTGTCGATTTTCTTTTAGAATAAGATCTATTTTTTCATCCATTTTTTTATTTCAGTTCCTGCTTTCTTCTCTTCGATTTGGCTTTTTTTTACGCTAATGGGACGTCCAATTGAAAAACCATCTACATCAGACGCATCCAAATCGATTGAAAATCTTGAAAGCCCAGAAGATGTTGGAACTGTAGAATCATGAGTATGAGTCTCAGATCCTGGTGATTCATTGACAATCTTATTAAGTTGCCTCAAAGTTTGCATGTTAGCTTTAAATTTTTCAAAATCCATAACTATGTGCCACACATGATCAAATTTGAAACCTTTTTTGAAATGGTCATCTTGCTACATTAATGTTTTTACTTGAATTAACTGAAAATAATTAATAAACATATGTTAGAATTAATATAATACAGATGAAGAAGACATTACAGATAATATTAATAATATTAAAAAATAATTATTATAATGAAATACTTACAATGTTTGCATTTGAAGCGCCACTAGGATGCATATTTTTTATTTGTCTAATGCACCCAGTTAATTTTCTTACAGCTTTCTCAATTATTTGGTATCGACATTGTAATGAGCGCTTGGTACACATTTTGAATGTTGCTTGTTTGTCTGCATTATATTTTCTTCTACCCTTGACCAAAATTGATCAGAATATTGATAAACACCAACAATTGGGTTTTGTGAAATTTCCATATAAACTTCACATAAAAGCACATCTTCTATATGAGTGTATCCAGATGAACAAATTGACATTTTCAAATTGTTGAAGTGTTTGATAATTAAAATGATTTTGAAAATTTTAAAAGATGTTGCAATATGTTCTGAAAAAATCTCTTCTACATTTATTTTCAACCGTTGGATAGTACACAAGATTAACTAAACCGTTAGATTAAAAAGCTTACAATATCTTATCATCTTTTTGAAAAAATACAAAGCTCAGGATATGCATTATTTTTCTGCTTTTAATTTTAGCACTTAGATGGTATACAAGGTAATCTAAGCCGTTGGATTAAAACTTACCATATCTTATCATCTTTTTGAAAAAATACAAAGGCAGGACAATAATTATGTGTCTGTTTTTAATTTCAACTGTTGGATGGTATGCAATATCATATCAGCCGTTGGATTAAAAGACAGAATATTTGATCATCTTTTTAAAAAAAATACAAAAGTAGGACAATAATTATGCGTCAGCTTTTAATTCCAACCATTTGATGGTATGCAAGATCATCTCAGCCGTTGGATTAAAAGACAGAATATCTAATCATCTTTTTGAAAAAATACAAAGGTAGGACAATAATTATGTGTCTGCTTTTAATTCCAACCGTTTGATGGTATACAAGATCACCTCAGCCGTTGGATTCCAACCGTTTGATGGTATGTAATATCATCTCAGTCGTTGGATTAAAAGATAGGATATCTTATCATCTTTTTGAAAAATTACAAAGGCAGGACAATAATTTTGTCTCTGCTTTTAATTTCAACTGTTTAATGGCATGCAAGACCATCTCAGCCGTTGAATTAAAAGACAGGATATCTGATCATTTTTTGAAAAACTTAAAGGCAAGACAATAATTATGTTTCTGCTTTTAATTCCAACCATTGGATGGTATGCAAGATCATCTCAACCGTTGGATTAAAAGACAGGATGTCTGATCATCTTTTTGAAAAAATACAAAGGCAGGACAATAGTTATGTGTTTGCTTTTAATTCCAACCTTTGGATGGTATGCAATATTATCTAAACCATTGATAATTAAATTATAAACATTTAGCAAAACACCAACAATTTAGTTTATAAAGTAATGCATTATGAATGTAAAAACTCAAAGTCTATATGAAAATCTTATCCGAAACTTTATGAAAATTGTCTTTGCTAAAACTCTTATTGTATACTTAAAAACCTTTCCCAAAATGAATTTTGATATTGGTGGTCCATCAGTTCATAGCTCATCAAGTTCATCTTCTGATGATGATAATCCATTTAGGTTATCGAATGAGGAATATCAAGCAACATTGCAAATTCTCTTAACTAATAATATAATGATCAAATATTATCAAAATCAACGACGTAATCGAATGTCTCGACATGGCGGATTGATTCCAGGTCATGTTGTGGTTCGACGAGATTGTGAAATGGTAGACATGAATTTATTCAACGATTATTTTTCTGATAATCCAAGATACGGTGAGGATCTTTTTCGTCGACAATTTTGTATGTCACAAAGTTTATTTCTTTGTATAGTTGATGCAATCAAAAGTCATAACCTATATTTCAAACAACGAACTGATGCTGCTAGGAGACTTGGGCTATCGCCTCCACAAAAAATAACAACAACATTTCGAATGTTGGTATATGGCCTACCTGCTGATGCAACGGATGAATATGTAAAAATTAGTGAGTCTATGTCAATTGAAAGCATGAAGATGTTTTTTCGTACTATTATGAAAAAATTTTCACAGCAATATTTAAAAAGACCTAACAATTCTGATATTTCTGGGCCACTACATATTGGTGAAGAACGTGGTTTTCTTGGAATATTGGGCAGTTTAGATTGTATGCATTGGAAGTGAAAAAATTGTCATGCAGGTCGTAGTGGATCACCAACAATTATTTTGGAAGTTGTTGCCCACTATGATCTTTGGATATGACATGCTTATTTTGGTATGCTAGGAACTAATAATAATATCAATGTTTTAAAATCATCTCATTTTATACTGATCTTGCACAAGGTATTGCTCTCCTAACACATTATGTGATAAAAGGAAAAGTTTATGATATGGGTTACTATTTAGCTGATAGTATATACCCAAAATGGAGCAATATTGTTCAAACAATTCATGAACCTCGAGGTCCAAAGAAAAATTTTTTTGCAATGAAATAAGAATCGAGAAGAAAAGATGTCGAGCGTGCTTTTGGAGTTCTATAGTCACGTTTTACAATTATAGCAGGATCAGCACGTTTCTGGAGAAAAGAAAATTTGCATGACATAATGACAACAAACATTATTCTTCACAATATGATTATTGAGGATGAACGTGACTTAAATGCACCAATTGTTGATGCAATAGAAGCTCCAACTGCAGATGTTGAAATGACGGTCGATGATAACACCCGGTTTGAATAATTTCTTGCTCGTCATAGATGAATTAAGGACAAAAATGCTTATATTGCACTTAGCAATGCATTAATTGAACATTTGTGGAAAAAATATTCAAATTCAAATGATTAAATTAATGTGATTTGTAATTTTTAATTTAATTAACATTTATAATAGACTACTTTAATTTTAAGATGTAATTTTATATTTTTTTAATACATTTATTTTAATGTCTTTTAGTTTTCTTCATATATTATATTATTTAATTTTAAAAATAATAGAATGTATTTATATTATTTATTATTAAAAAATATTATTTATTTTATTCATATATTTTTTATATTAAAAAATATATTCAAATAATAAATTTTATTATAAATAAGTATATGGGTGTATATTATAAGTGTTGAATAAATTATACATGTAATATGTAAAATGTTTAAATAATATAATATTAGTATTGAATAGGAATACGAGAAGAATATCCTTTTTGAAGTTAAAAATGAAGTAATAAGTTGGAGTAAATTTACTATAGCATATACATTTTGGAGTAAAATTTGATACATTTTGATGTTTATTATTGAAGATGGCCTTACAAGATTTCCTTCTATTATTCAAATATCAATTAATATGTTGTATAGAGAATTAAAATATTTTAAAGTATAGAATGAAGTTTGACTCTCTACTCTAAAATAAAAATATAAAAAGTGTATTGGAAATATTTTTTTGAATTAATTATTCAAAATAAAAAATTTTACACAAATAAAAAGTCTATTGAAGATGTTCTAAATTTCACCTGCAAGAGCAGTTAAGAAATTATCACAAATCATACTTAAAATCTCATGTTTAGTTAAAAAAATTGATGAAAGTACACAAATTTTTAATTTTTAAAATATTATTATTATTATTATTTAGAAATAGAGAATGATTATTTTTCATTTGTTGTCATTTTCCTTGGGAACAAAAATTGATAAAAAATATATGGGATTTTTTTTTTGAACTGGAAGTATATTTTTTTTTTTTGGCAAGTATTTTTTGAACTGGAAGTATGTGGGATAGTTGATTATAGCGTGGCTGATAGATTTCATTAGAAGGGCTTCTCCAACCCTCAGGCAAAACACAAAAATGGAGCCTTTATGCAGCCGACCCTTCTCCAATGCTAGGTGAATTTGAGCAGCAATATGTATAAAAATACTGTTTTGATGCATATTTGCAGCCCAAATTTCACTTTATGTATTTGTACTCTTTTTTTTAATTTCAATAACAATCATTTTTTATCATTTATTTTAATATAGTCCAAATAATTTTATTCAATTTAGTCCAAATTTATATTCTATTTATCGTATTATTACCAAATGCATATAAATTTGATTTAATTATTATTATTTTTAATTAAATAATATTAATATTATCACTAAAAATAATATTAATTTTTTTACTTAAATAATATAAATTTTTAATTAAGTATTTTATTTACTTAAATAATATTAATATTTTTTAAATAATATTAATATTTTTTAATTAAATAATATTAATATTTGGATAGAAAAAATTTAACAACCATAGATTTGTAATAATTTAACAACCATAGATTTATATTAATTTAATAACCAATTTAACAAAATAGTCAACAAAAAGACAGAAAAATTAATAATACCCGAAATTATACATTTAATTATATATAATTAAATAAAATTTATGAATGTAGATGGTAAGTATTGAATAAAATATGGGTGTAATATATAAAAAATATAATATTAGAATTGGATAGCAATATATAGATAATATATTTTTTAAAGTTTAAAATAAAGTAATAAGTTTGAATAAATTTATTGTAGCAAATATATTTTGAAGTAAAATTTACTACATTTTTTAACTTTGGGTTTGACATGACATAATGTTGCATTTGTATGCACTGCATTTGCATAGGACAAGTGTAAAAAAGCTGGTGGTCTAAACTGTGAGAGTGTTACTAGTAATGAGAAGTCTCCAAAATTAGTTGCACCCAATTCCAAAGATTCAAAGATAATTGATACTCTTTCCAAAAAAAAAAAAAAATTGATACACATAATTAAATGGATGCAAAATTTTTGAGGATTAACATGGAAAAATTCAGATTAAAGAAAGTGTCCCACCATCACTAATCTCGTGACAGGTGGACCTACATAATTCCAGCAGTCATAAATTAGATACTGAAATGGGAGTGGGTCGCCACTCAAGAGTCACAGCGGTGGCAGTGGATGGCGAAAGGAGAAACTAAGAAGAAAGAGCCTGGCTGCAAAAAACATGGGTGACTCATGACCAAAAGTGCAAGTGAAAACAAAAAAGGCTCGAACACAATAGTCACGGGCCCCTTTGGTGAGCTACTCCCATCAATGACTCAGTACTCTTTTAGTCAGCTAACTCAGTTGGTTTCTGCTCCGCTCAATCTGATTATTCTCTTTCTTGCTGAGGACTGAGGATTTTTTTTTTTTTTTTTAGCATTGCTGAGGACTAAGGAATTCACATGCCGCATAAATCAATTTAACAAAAATACGCCATTTATATATTATTGAGCGCTCATGTAAATTATTGTTGAGTTAAAAAAATTGCATGTACCGTCCCATTGAAATCGTAATTTATTAATTATTGAAAAAATTTTACTGATTATAATTTAATATTCTATCTGTTTTTAAATAATTATCATTTAAAATTTTTTCACATAAATTAAGAAATGTATTTAATATATATATATATATATATAATACTATACTATCCTTATAATAATTATTAGTTTTATATAGAGTTTCAAAATGAGTAAATATTTATTCACTTAATTCTTTTATATTAAATAAGGGTGAAATAGAAAAAAAATAGTTAATATGTATTAGTAATTTAAAATGTCAATTATTTAGAAATAAAATTATACTTTTAAAATGACAATTATTTAGAAATAGAGGAATAAAATTAATTAAATACATTTAATTCTGAATAGCAATAGTTTTTTTTAAGTGCCCTTTATACCATTTTTTATAGTTTTATTTAAGGGTTGATTTTGTGTTGGTTATAATTTACTAGAGTTCTTGTAGCATTGTTGTGCGTAATGGCAATCTTTTGATTTTCGGTTTTGACTTTATTTTTTGTGGTGATTCTAGACCAGTAATGTGCTTGCTTTGCTAGGCAAGTTTTTATTTAATTATATTTTATAAGTACTATATAATATCTGTATTAGCAAATTTTAATTGAACATATGAATAATCGTAATTGCCCAACTCAAAATGCAACGCCAAAAAGGGCAGTTTGGGCAGTGGATAAGGATAATAGTTTTGTTCTCTCTGTAAAAAGATGATTTGGAGGAATTAGCCATTAGGTGTGTGCTTAACTTGAAAAGGATGTTGATCGGGGTGATGATGTTATGCAGCCGCGTTTAATAGGACAGCTGTCCGCGCATTTAATACTTATCCTGGCCCACTCTGGCCCACCCAACTAGGCCCTACAACAACAACAAAACAATATCACCTATTGCGCCCGCGGGAAAAAATAATAATAACGCTCATCATCACGTGGCACTAAATCACCATTCCAACACATCACTTATCGTCTCCCTACTCGGTTACTAAACCTGGACCCATTCTGTTTTAAAGAAATCAACAAGAAAAGAGGTAATTGCTTCACCTTCTTAACACCAAACAAACACTCTTTTTTATTTTTATTCTATTACTTTAATTTGTTTTAGTTAATTTTATACATGTCTAGTGTTAATATTACATTAACGTTTGAGTGCGGTGGTAAATGAGCTGAATTACTTTTTTAATTATTTAAAATTTATATTTTTAAAAAAAATTAAATTCATTTAAATTTATAAAAAATTAATCAAATGATATAATAAATTCAGCTTAAATCCAATTCAATTATAAATAAATAAGATGTAAACTAATCAAAGCTCGAATTAGCTCCTTTACACCCCTTCACTTGAAATCTGACTCGAAATGGTAAAAACACTTTACACTTACAATAATAAATTTTATGTTTCAAAAAAAAAGAACAATAAATTTTTGATATAAATTGTATGCACAACGATAAAATTGTGAAATCAATTTTATTGTGATTTATAGAATAAATTTATAAAATAGTAACTTCTATAAATTAATAATAAATTATTACCAAATCGTGCATCACATGTAAAATTATTTTCCAAATTTTACTATCGTGTAAAATAATATTAATGAGTATGTTTAGCACTCCTTTTAGCCATCCTTTTCTAATTTTTTATATTATAATATATTTTATATTATCAGAGTTTGATGAGCTGACCCTTCCAACTAATGAGTATGTTTAGCACTCTTGTAGCCGCCCTTTTCTGTTTGTGTTTTACTTTGAAGTTTGAACCAAAAAAGTATTAAATAAATGCATATAATTGCTAAACTCTTAGATATATGATATAGTAAACACTGCCGCTCACCGACCGTTGATCTTATAGACTAGTCACTCCTCTTGGCTAGCTGTTTTTTAATGGCAATAGAATTGAACGGTTGTAGCAGACGCATTGATGATTAGGATGTTTACACGTGTCTGTTGCATCATGTTAGTTATAATCAGGAGTGGCTGATCGCACGTGTAAACTTGGGAGAGCGGCGAGGAAACGAGGCCACCTCGGATTATTTGCGGCTAGGATTGCACATTTATAAATGGATCGCATTGTCACTTTATATATATATATATATATATATATCAAATTACAAATAAAAATATATTTTATAGAGACGTGATTGCACATTAATATGTGGCTGAAATTACTAGGCGCATCCATTTTATTTATTATTGAAAAAATCTAAATTTCAACTGTCCATTATTGATATTTGTCAACTTTTTATTAGTTTTCCTTAATAGTTTTATAAAGTGGCATTATTTGAAGAACAAGAAGACATTAAAAAGCAAAAAAGTTTAAAATTAAAATTGAAATAAGTTATTTTACTAATTTGGTCAAATTAATTTCAACTTGGAACTTTATCATTTTAAAACTAGTTCAATTTGTTTTCGAATTATTAAAACTCAAAAACTGCATTCAACAAAATATTCAATTAATGAAAAAAATTTAAAAGTATCAATTTAATTTGTAATTATAATCAAAGATAGTTAATGTTGATTAAAACAAATCTAACCATTTAATAATAATTGTATATTTTATTGAAAATAAATAAATAAACAGTGAATAATTATGTTAATGATTCAACTTATATTTTTGTGTAATGATAAATATAGAGTTATGCATGTTTAAAGTCATTTTTGTTGTTAAAAAAATAATTTTTTTCAATAATGCTCCACGAAAATATTTAATCATGTTGGTATTTTAATTGTTACTTTAATTTAATTATAAATGTAAAACTTTCATTGTCAAGTTCAAATGAATAAAAAAAATAATGAAAGGAATAATAATACATGTCATTACTGATTATATGAATAGTGTTATCAATATTATTAAAATATATAATTTTTTGAATTAAAATTATATGTTTGGTCTCATATATAAATAAGTAATTAAATTAAAAATTGATGGCATTAAAAGATTTTATCTCTCTCATGCTGCTACCAATCACATTAATCACTATCCTAATGAAAAATTGTTGAAGAGGAAAATAAAAGTGTACAAACTTCCATTACAACCCTAGGAATCACAAGTGTAGAATTCATGAAAACCGATAAGAAAACCTTCTCTTGCCCAACAACCTAGCTATCGCAGGTGGCATTTTCGTATTGCAATAATGGGCCACAAAATGATACTTAAAAATCGATCTAATACGTTTGCTTACTGTAATCCATAGACATACTTGCAAATCACACCACAGGCTATGCTTTCAATTTTCATATATATATATATATATAAACTTATCCAACATCTTCATCCCCACAAGTTGAGTTGTAACTGAGTTGAATTTTAACTAGCTCAATTTTGATTCGACACTTGATATTCATAAACTGTTGTCTAAAGAAATTTAAAAAATACATATTATAAATTAAAGTTATACATTAAAAATTAAAAATAAATTATTTATTAAATAAATTACAATATATTTATAAAATTATAATTTTATTCTAATAATATATTTTCTAAAATATTTTTTACAGTACAAATTTATATATTATATATGTAAAATTAAATTACTAAATATTAAAATTATGAGTTAACTCACAAACTTCTATTTGACTTTGTTCATGAGCTTCACAAGCTAAATTTTATATAGTTTGAGTTTGATTCATTTATTAAACGAATTTCAATATACAAAATCGAACGAACTTTTATCGAGTCAAAATCAGCTCGTTTACACCCTCACAAGGCTATGCTTTCAACTTTCATATTCCATCGCATACCCTTAGTCTAGATGTTGTAATGTTGATTATTATCACAAAAATCTATATTTAAAAATACATCACGATTTTTATTTCATTATTAATATTCATTTTGATTTTGTAACATAAAATTGATATTAATTAAGTCAAATCTTAATCAAAACGCGCACAATTAAAAATTAATTAATAATATTCAACAAGCCCATCTGAAAATAGGATATATATATATATTGCGATGGCCAATTAAGGACTTACGCGAAGGTTGATTATTTAGTTAATAAAATTCAAAGATAATAATAAATATATAAAGATTAGGCCACAAGTTTCAACAAGGAGCCTGTAGCTGCATAAAATTACGTCAACTGCCGACGCCCCGCAAGTGTTACTGCGATGGAAAGCGATTGCCTAATATAATAACATTTATAGGCTCCAATGCTCTGGGGGTTAGGTGCGTGTGAGGGAGATTGGCTGTTTGGTTTGACGAAAAAACCACGGGCCAAGACATTCTTCTAGTTCTAGACTAGAAAACATCGCTAGCTGCTACTCCTATCCTACACTCTCCAAGTAATGTGTTGTATTTTTTTTTTAAAGTAAGTAATGTGTTGTATTAAGAAGACTCTAGGGTTCATATCATTTTAGCTTACTAATTGAGATGCTGACTTTGATAGTTTTAACATCATTTTCTCTTCTTTACTTATTTACAATTGTAAACATACGATTCATGTTTTATAAAATCTGCAACCTTGTTTGAATGTAATTTAATAATTAAATTGTGTACAGTAAAATTAATCAGATAATTATAATATGTTATATAATACCGAAAAAATTACGATTTATAAATTTTAAATTTCAATTTTGTTGTAAAATATACGTTTAGTATTATAAAATATTTTTTTAGTTTAAATTACTGGTATATAGAGTTAACACATTAAATTTTAATTAATTCACTTAAATTGAGTTCAATATTTTTAAACGAGAATGATTTCTATTATATAACCTTAACATAAATAAATTGCACAAAAAGAAGATGTCATTCCGTTTAAATCGACGATTGTAAATATTTTTGAAAATAAGTTACTATTTAAATACTCATTCATGGGACACTATTCTGTAATTATTTGCAGTATAATATTTGACCAAGATTTTTGGAGGTCATAATAAGATAAGGTAAGAGGGAAATTTCTTTTTGTTTAAAAAAATGAAAGGCAGGAGAAAAGTTGGGCGGTGAGGGGAATTATTTAGCAACGGAAAAGGTGGTTAGGATTTGGTGACATTAACATTTTTTGTCCCGTTGTAAATGTAAAATGGCCCTCGTGTCTCCTTAATGGGAAGTGAAAATATTTACGTGTGATAGTCAAAGTCTACTTACTACTAGTTTTAATTATAATTAGCAAATCATATGGATTGCTTAGTGAGGCAATGAAAAAGCAATAGTAACGAAGGGATTATTATATTTATTATATGCCAAAATATCAAGTTCATAGATTTTAAGATTAAGAAATGTTATTGAAAATAATAGAGGCCCTTGGTTAGTTCAACTGGCAAATGTTAGTTATCAAAGATCATGGAAGAGGTTACTGGAATAGTAACCCATGCCCGTTTAGCACAATGGTATCGTTCATGTTTTTTTCGAGAACACTATCACTAACATACTATTAACTATTTTGTCTAGGAAAAAAAAAATTGGGGGTGGTAACCCAATTGTTTACATAGTTAACAAGAGCTAAGATAGAGATGTACGATGGACAAACCCAAACATTAAGGAAAACCCACAGAACCTGCAAGCTGCTGTCAAATATGTCATAAAATTCAAGAGTTCAATGACTAGAGATGTGCAATGAGGCCGATGATGCATAGACTTTGGACTTTAACATCTCAAATTTAAAAAGAAAAATTTGAGTTTAATCCGAGTGAAATTTACAATTGTGATATATCATTTTCATAACCACTCTAACACATAAGTAAATGGATAAATTCTCCTTCTCTTATTAATACAATTCACAGTTGTGGCTCCAATTGAAATACAAACGAGCAACACTGTCTAAAAAAAAAAAAAAGGCATAGAGCACCATTTCTTTGGGGTAGAGAAAAGATGGGCCATGAGCACCGTTTCTTGAGCTAGAACATAAGGGATTATATGGGCCTCTGGAACAATTCCAAGCTTAATAGATGTGGTGATCACCTTCCCGTGTCTTCACAGGCTTTACACATTTTAGTTAAAAACTCGAATGGGAATCAATGACCAAAATAAATAAATAGGCATCTTTACATCAATAGATAAAAAATAAAAATAAAAAATAAAAAATATTGTTGATTTGAAAAAATTTTTAATTTTTTTTTTCCGAATATAACTCACTTCTCTTGTCATTAGGATTATCTTTTTTTTTCAGTATTTTTTTTATTGATTTTTTTAACTTTTTTATTTTGTACTGTTTTTATTTTTTTTTAATATTTTTTTACTATTTTCATCTATTTTTTTCTCAAAATTTTTGCTTAATATTTTTTGCTAAT
>CATIWM010538953.1:0-21503 GCA_949671775.1 Mallotus repandus | reverse complement strand
AAGACAAAAAATCAGTCAATGAAATTGAAAAGGAAAAAAAAGAATTAAAAAAAAAAGTAAAAAAATTCAATAAAATAAAGAAAGAAGTAAATTGGCTCAAATAGAAGTATGGCCTGTGAACATGAGCCAAGCAAACCCAAGTAGAAGTAAAAAAAAAAAATAAGTCTTTAGTGAAAGAAAAGCCATGTTCATGCTTTTGAAGTGCTTGGATTTAACATGTAGATTTATGTTTTTGAAGTCATCGAGTTTAACGTGAATCTGTGCATGGGAACATAACCCTTTGAAACAATTCATGCATTAAAAAATTAAAGGAAGCATAAGACCTGTTGAAGTTAGAGTGATTCAGATTATCTTAATTTGAAGTTTTGTTCTAGCAAATTGAATGGATGCATAATTATTTTGAGTACCTTTATATAGAGGTTAAAATCTCTATATTCAAGTTATAATAGGATTAAAGTTTTCATAGTCTTAGTATAACTAAGTTTTGCTCAAGTTCAAGTTATATTAGGATAAAAATTCTCTACTCCTAAAGAAACTTGAATTAAACATTCAAATTCATATCATATTAGGATTAAAAAAAATAAATCCTATTATGATTAAAATTTCTTTAAGTCCAAGATATTTTGGGCTTGCAATTTCTTAATCCTAATTAAATTTGGATTAAATTTTTTTTTTTCAAGTTCAAATTATATTAAGATAAAAAAAATTCAAATCCTAATATTATTTGGATTAAAGTTTTTCAGGTTTTCAAATGCCAATGAATTTATTATTAAGTGCTAAATATTTGCTAAGGCATAAAATTAAAATGTTACGATGTTCCATAAATTTTTGAGATATGTCCACTTCAATAAATTATGTGAACAAGTCTCGAGGGGGGCATTTGCAGCATGTAAATTTTCAGAAATTATTTTTAGACCAATAAAATATTTTTGGTCTATTAAATAATTTAATTGGACTAATTAACTATTTTTAGTCTGACAAAATTATAAAGATTTTAGACCAATCAAATATTTTGGTTTATTATCTTAATTAAATTATTTTAATGGCCAATCAAATTATTTCAAAAATGTCATAAAGATAATAATAAATAAATGATAATTATAAAAATCATTTATTCAAATAATGATGCAGACGAGCCAATCAAATTGCGTCACATGTGGTTAAAGTCAATACTACCACTAGAGTTATGAAATTCCATAATACTTGCACTTCCTCTACAAATACCTATAAATAGAGGTGACTCCCAAGCTCTCAAGAGATGAGGAAGACTCAAGAAATCAAGCCTTGAAGTTCTGTCATATTCAAGTCTCAAGACTCAAGAAATCAAGCCTTGAAGCTCTGTCATATTCAAGTCTCAAGACTCAAGAAATCAAGCTTTAAAGCTCTGCCAAATTCAAGAATAAAAGTTTTCCAAGATCATCAAAGGTGTTCTTCAAGTTCTACAAGATCATCAAAGCTGCCCTTCTCTAAATCCAAATTTGATTCAAGATCAAGCTACAATAAACCCTTGATTCAAGTTATTTTAAAGCATTGCGAGATTCGAATCAAAGGTTTTAAATTCTTTGTAATAAGAATTTTATAGAGATTGTACTGCACTTTCATATCAACAAAATTCTTAATTTGATTCTCAATTTTCTTATTTAATTTTTCATACTTGAATTTTGCGTCTACAATGTACATGATGTTTCTAGGATCAAGCTAACTTTGTTCCTAATTTCTATACAATCAAATAAGATATACAAAACACAAAAAATATTAACATCTCAAAATAGTCACAACCAAATAATCATGCAATTAAATAAGATAAGAGTGAACATATATACAAAACAGGTAATCTAATGTTATTTTTGATCTTTAGAAGTAGAAACAAAATTCTAAATGCATACTTAAATAGATATGACATATACAAGGAAGGAGCCTTCAACAATGCTTTTGAATGCAAAAAAAATTCAAGTGGTAAGTCGGCGTTATGTCTCATTTATTCATTATATCCATTATAGTTTATCCAATAATAATTTAACAATTAGCTGTGAATATAACTACAGTGCCTAATTGGCTCATCCAAGTTAAGTATCAAAATGGTCCTGTTGCAATAATATCAAACAACATAGATAAAAAAAAATACCCAAGTAATAACCATGTAATCCATCCCAGCAATATCAATCTCGCCAAAAGCAATCTTACACAGTTCAGGCTACTAACTTTTTTTCACAATGGCTTATCAAAGCTTTTAAATGGAGAATTATAAAATCTAATTCTTAGTAAATAACTATAATCGATTGAGCTGACAAAAGAAAAAAGAGGATAAGAGTAGAGTTACCTGGTTTTGATCATGAGAAAAAGCTAAATCACCAGTAGTAGATCGAGCTAGAATTTGAAGTGAGAACAAGATCTAAAAAATGAAACATAAAAGATAATAAAAAGTTAGAATAAAAAATGATAAACAAAAAATATATGAGCAAAAATGACCTGTAAAAATAAGAATCAGTTACATTTTTGTTTCTTACTCGCTATTCTTTTTTTTAACACTCTGTTTCTTACTCAATGTAAAGATAATCTAGCATAGATGAGAAAATTTATGATCTAAATTCGAAAAGGGTGCCCAACTGCCCAAGTCTTGTAAGCCTTAAGGTCATAACATCTAAATAAAACATCTCTTGTATTGCAAGATGGAAGGCTATTTCCTTGATATAAGGCAAAAAAAGAACATAAACACAGCTCAACTATTCCTTATAATAAACATTGTCTGTGGTTTCAATTAATAATTATGTTTAATTTCAGCTAGATGTAAGGTCGTATTATATGGCTTCTAACAAAACACAATCATGTGATGATGTTTCTAGGATAAAGCTAACTTTGTTCCTAATTTTTATACAATCAAATAAGACATACAAAACACACAAAAAAATCAGCATCTCAAAATAGTCACAACCAAACAGTCATGCAACTAAATAAGATAAGAGTGAACATATATACAAAACATGTAATCTAATGTTATTTTCAATCTTTAGAAGTAGAAACAAAATTCTAAATGCATACGTAAACAAATCTAACATAGTGAGGGAAGGAGCCTTCAACAATGCTTCTGAATGCAAAAAAATTCAAGTGGTAAGCTGGCGTTATGTCTCAGTTATTCATTACATCCATTATATTTAATCTAAAATAATTTAACAATTAGCTGTGACTATAACTGCAATGCCTACTTGGCTTATCCAAGTCAAGCAGCAATAAGGTCATATTGCAACAATATCAAACAACAGAGCCAAAATTAAAAAAAAAATAATACCCAAGTAATAAATATGTAATCCATCACAACAACATCAATCTGGCCAAAACCAATCTTATAGAACTCAGGCTACTAATTTTTTTTTTCACAATTGCTGATCAATGTTTTTAAATGGAAAATTTATAAAATCTAATTCTTAATGAATAACCATAATCGATTTAGCTGACGAGAAAAGAGAAACGAAGGGTAGAGTTACCTGATTTTGATTAAGAGAAAAAGCTAAATTACAAGTAGCAGATCGAGCTAGGGTTTTTTGTGGGAACAAGATCTAAACAAATGAAACATATAAGATGATAAAAAGTTAGAATAAAAAATGATGAACCAAAACTATCAGTAAGTTACATTTTTGTTTTTTACTGCTGTTCTTTTTTTTACACTCTCTTTCTTACTCAAAGTAATTTTAAAAACTTACTCAAAATTCAAATTATTAAAATATTTTCACTATAACTTAGTTAAAATTTGGATTATGGGCGAATTTAAATTAAAAAATAACATGTATAAAAAATTAAATAAAAAAGTTATTAAAAATATAAAATTATAATTACAAAATATAAAATTATAAAACACATTTTTATTGTAGTGTTTTTTAATTTTATTGTTTTTTATCATGATATTTAATTCGAAAAAATATAAATTTTGATAAAAATAAAACTTATATAATTTAGAATATTGTGAAAAGTAGCAGTATTTTTACAATTTTTTATATCTTTCCATTTAGTTATTTATAAAATTCAAAATTATTTATATATGTATATATAAATTCATATTTTTAATTTTAGATATAAAAAATTATTTTATATAAAAAAATTGTTTCTATATTTTTAATTTAAGATATTAAAAATTAATATCAGTAAATTTATTTTTTACCTCTAAAAAGAATTTAAAAATGATATAAATGCTAAAAAAAATAAACAAAAGTATAAATATTAAAAATATAAAACTTGAAGGATCAAAGGTAATAATATTATAAAAGAATTATATTTTAGACCATGAACTAAAGTTAAAATTGACAGAATAACGAAATATTATAATGGAATCAAAACTTCAGAATGTCATAACATATTCCATATATATATATATATATATATATATATATATATATATTAATTCAAGATAGTAAAAATTAATATCAGTAAATTTATTTTTTATCTCTAAAAAGAATTTAAAAGCGATATAAATGCTAAAAAAATAAATAAAGATATAAATATTAAAAATATAAAACTTGAAGGATCAAAAGGAAATAATATGTATAAAAAATTATATTTTAGACCATGAACTAAAGTTAAAAATTGACAGAATGACGAAATATTATAATGGAATCAAAACTTTAGAATGTCATAACATATTCTATATATATATAAATATGATAAAAATTTTATTTTTTATTTTAATTAGGTTAACTTCAGTTTGATCTCTAATAAAAATTAAATTAGCTAAAATATAATTCTAATTTAATTAAAAATATGTTTCCTATTTTAATTTGGTTAACTTCTATTTAAAGAAAAGATTTATAAAAATTGAAATGAATAATAAAAATATTGAAGAAATAAAGTGTTATAGCTTAAATAAAAAATTTATTAAAATTGTAATAAATTATAAATTTAATGGGGTTGTAATATTTAAATTGTTATATAAAGAAAATATAACTTTTATTATTTTTAAATTTTTGATTAACAAATAACTAATAATTTTTTATTATCTTATGATTAATTATGATGATAATTTTTTTATATGAAATCATTTATAAAGTTGAGAAAAATTTATTATAAAAAATATTGAAGTAATATCATATAATTGTTTAAAAAAATTATAAAAATTGTAATGAATTATAACTATATTAAACTAATATAAAATTGTTATATAAATAAATAACACTGTTATTATTTTTAAAATTTTTTATTTAATAATGATAATAATTATATATTTAATTGTTTATTTGCTTTATATAACGAGTCAAATAAAGTTTTATTCACATGTGAAACACGTGGTTGTTTACTAGTATATATATATATAGTAATAATAATAATTGAATAAATAAAAAAATAGAAAATAGTTGAAAAAGAAATGTTTTAGTTAGAATAGAAGACATAATTTTTATTGAAAAGAAAGAGTAATATTTTACATGTAATAAAATTAGAGTGTTTTAAATAAAATAGAACATGGATATTATAAAATAATTTTTTTTACAATTATTATAGAAAAATTCTGTGACTATATATATATATATATATATAGTCATTTACCAATAAAAGTAAAATTAAATTAATTAAAATATAATTCTAATTTGATTAAGATTATGTTTCCTATTTTAATTAGGTTAACTTCTATTTTATCCTTAACAAAATTAAATTATTAAAAATATTAGAGTAATTTTGTTAAAAATATATTTTTTTTTCTATTTTAACTAGGTCTACTTATTTTTTTCTAATATAAATCAAATTAGGTAACATAATTTTATAAGTTTTATTATATTAAATTTGATAAGTAAATATTTAAAATTGAAATAAATTACTATGTTGTAATATAACACAATCAAAATTGAAAAAATAGATAGACATATAAATAAAATAATACTCTTCTTATTTTTAGATACTTATTAAATTAAAGTTTACTAAGCAAATAATTATAATTAAATTAATTAAATTTTTTTATTTATTTTGTATCTATAATTATATTCTAAAAAATAGAGCATATAATTTGTTTGAGGGTAGTATTTTTATAAAAAAAAAGTAGTATAATTATTGTTTTTATATATTTTTGTAAAATTTAATAAAAAAGAGTAAAAAATTAAATTAATTAATCTTTATCACTTAATTTTTAGTTGAAATTTTACATTAAATTAATTTTTGAGTAAATAAAACCAGTAATATTAAATATATTGAAGAAATAAAGTGTCATTGCTTAAATAAAAAATTTAAAAATTGTAATAAATTATAAGTTTAATGAGGTTGTAATGCTTAAATTGTTATATAAAGAAAATATAACTTTTTATTATTTTAAAATTTTATTAAGAAAATATTTTATAATTTTTTATTATCTTATGATTAATTATGATCATAATATTTGTTTTATATAAAATTAGTTATAAAATTAGAAAAAATATTAATTCTAAAAAATATTGAAGGAACTCAAATAATTATTTAAATAAAAGATTTGTCTTGCAATAAATACATTAAGTTAATATTAAATTGTTATATAAATACATAACATTTTTATTATTTTTAAATCTCTTATTTAATAATAATATTATTATTATTATTTAATTATATGTTTAATGATTTATATACAATCATGAATTTAAAAAAAATTTATTTACGTGCGAAGCATGTACCTATTCATGAGTATAATTTATAATTTTAATTATTTTAATTTCTAATTAAATAAGGATTAATAGAACTATTTTAAGTATGGTGTCTTTTGTTGTTACTTGTTTCAAAACAAAGTAATTTACTTTATTTGGAAAAATTTATCAAAAAAGTAAAAATTTTACTTCGTGTTTTCTGAAATAATACTATTTTTCATAAATATAAGAATTGATATTTCTTTTGTTATAAGTTGATATATTTTTTTTTGTTAAATTATTATTTTGTATAAAATTAAACCATTTTTATGAAATTAATTGTTATAATTATTGAATTTTTTATAAGTCTTATTGCCACTTTATCAATTGAATTTTTTTTAAATTGGTACTTTTGTAAAGAAAAATTTTAATTTAAGAAATTTATTTTATTAATAAAAATGAAATTTTTTTTTTATGTTCCTAAGTGTAAGAATTAATATTTTTTTTATTAGAACTTGATATATTTTCGTAGACGCTAGTTTTATTAATTTAAAATAATTTTATGTAAAATTTGTTAAAATAATTTCGATTTATACAATCATAAAACTATAAAAATTAATTTTATAAAAAGTGATGTATTTTTCAATAACGCAACAATTAAATGTCAATGAAAAACACTTTATTTTATATATTTACAGAAAATAATATTTTAAAAAAATAATATTTATTACATTTTTCTTAAATTTAAATAAATTTTCTTAAATAAATTATATTACTTGTTTTAAAACAAAGAAAATATACAATTTTTTGTTAAAAAAAAAAGTAAATGTACAACTCATCCGTAAATGTATATGGAGCATATATTAAAAGAAGACGCCGCCAATTTTCAAAGCTAAACGCCGCCGTTTTGATCCGCAACGAGCGAAGCATCTCCCGCCGTGTTTCGTACTCCTTTGCTGGTGCTCTGGGAGTGTATCTCAGTTATGAGATGGACTCTTACTCTCCTCTACTCGAAAAAACCCGGGTACCCCAACCCTCGCTCCAAAAGTTCGCGGTAATTTCAATATTCAAGAAGCTCCGGTCCGCCCCGAAATATCTCGACCCGGATTCTGATCCCGGAAGAGACGCTATCTCTCAGTGTCTCCACTCTTCGTCTCCTGCCGTCGTTGATCAAACGGTTCGTGAGCTTTGTCGCCTCGTGTCCGACTCTAAATTGGATCTCTCTCGCGGGTTGCTGGAGCTTCAGTCTGCGCTCGAAGGCGCAGACGAGAAATTCGTTAATTTATTTGTTAAAGGACTAGGATTTCTCGTTCGGGTCGGGTTTGATAGGAACCATGGGTCGTGGCGGTTTGTTTCTCCAGAAAATCACCCGTTTGTTAAGGTTAGTGAAGAGTGAATTGGACCTTATGTGTGGATTAGTAATTTGTTGTTTATTTAGTTTGGAATAAGGTCAAGAATCATGTTTCGAAAATTGCAATTTTTTTTTCTTTACAGTCTGAATTCTAGCAACTTGGATCTTTCAAAGTATAGGAATGGGACTAAATGGAATTCAGTTGAACTTTAATCTTGTATTTTTACACCTTTCAGGAACTATGATACGGTGGAAATAAACACATTGTTTGTAATAAATATTTTGGCAATAATTCAATTTGATTGTTCTTCACTTTTAGCATGATTTCATTTCTTTCAATCTGTTGTTTTTTCCCCCTAATTTTAACGACTCGAAGAATTGACTAAAGAGGATCCAATTGATTGAGTTCTTCTTGCACTTTAAGCGTTTCCAAATACTGTGATTGAGTTCATTGTTGAAGAATTCGAAGTCCGATGCTAAGGTGGTTTTTGATTGCAGATATTATTGTGCAGAATTGAGGCTCAACCTGAGTTGGTACAGCAAGTTTTACTGTTTATGGCAAAGAACAGGCAGTTGGGGATGGTGGAAGTTTGTGAATTCTTGAGACCCTTTGTGAATTATTCAATTTTAAGTTTGCCCTTTCCGAATTATTCATCGCCTTTCTTTGCAAGGCAGTTAATATCTTCAATAGCATCATTTTGTTGTTCCTTCCCTGATGAGGCAATGCCTGTCCTTAAGCTGCTGATGGGCTGCCTCAAGTATTTATCACACAAGAACTCAGATGTTAGTATACTTGTTTACAGATTTTTTTTCCTTCTTTTTATGTGGATGCACTGGCCGCTTATGATGTTCAAACTCTTATTTCTTGTTAAAATGCAGGAACTCAGGGATTGTTATTATTTTTTGGAATGTGTAGTTGAAGCATATACAGTGGTTTTGAGACACCTGGTCCAAACTGGTGTGGTACGCTTTTATAACTCAAATTTAAGGCAGCTTCAGTGGAATCTCTTTTTTCATTAGTGCCTTGCTACTAATTAGAGTTTGAAATCGGTCTGTCATCATTAGTTTAAAATTAAAATTGAATGAACTAATCTGCTGTACTTTGTTTCTTCTCACCTTAACAGCTGGTTACTGGGGTTCAACTGTTTGGTGTGGCATTGTCAGAGACTATTCTTTCCCTATTAACCTATCTTCATGGGCATTCTAGTGGTACTGAGCCAATTGTTGAACTAGCGAAGCGATTGATTGTCATCCAAAAAGATCTTACTTTGCTTTATGTACCTGAATTATCTTCAGTAATGCTATCCTTATTTGTTATTCTTATCCAATCTGACCTTGAACATGAACAACTTCCTTTGTTGAAGCTCGTTATCTTCCTTTTGAAGTGGAAAAGTGAAAATGGTATGTTCACAATCTTATCCTACTCATTTATGCAATGCACACCTGCGACCTTAATAACAAATACATGGATCACATTATCTCTTTTGTGAGTGACAGTAGTTAATTTGATTTCATCATGAATCTTAATTTCATCTCATTGTTTGTTCAGTCTCTTTTCATATGCCTTGTAAGCTATTCCTTCTTTAAAATCTTTGGTAAGCATGTCTTCATCATTATTATGCTAGTAAACTTTTTTTTTTTTTTGCCTTATTTATCCATTCTTCTGCTTGAATTTTGTTCTGCATCTGTGACAACAAGCTTCACTTCACGACATTGTTTAAAAGAAAAATTAACTCACTGTCTCACTTAATTCTCATTGGTTGTCTTTGATGTGCCATTATTTTATTCATGCCCCTGCAGAGACTACATAGCAATCTGTTTCTTTGTTTTCACAGAAAATGCATTTGATAGAATCAAATATGCTTTCAGTGAAGAGATCTTATTTACATTCCCTGTCATAAACCTCATGTACTCGACATCCAGATCTGTTAAAGCAGCAGCAGCTGAGTTGCTTACCATTTTAGAAAAGCTTCTAGTAAAACAGTTCAGAGCACCAAGGATTGAATTAGTAACAGAAGGGAGGTTTCCATCTATCAGCTCACATGGATTTATCGTTTATAGACTGTTGCAGCGTCTTTGGTTTCAGGTATTGGACAATCTCTAATGTTTTCTTTGTTGAAGGTTGCTCTAGAAATTTAGTTATTTATGCCAGTATATTACCATATAAAGAGCAAAAACAACAATGTATTTATATGGTGGTGCTAAAATCTAATTGCCGCATCAGGTAGTGGATTTGTGCTATATGATTCTTATGTAGCTGATTCTGTTTAGATGCGATTAGGGCTTAATTGAGTAGGTTAGGTAATTAAAATAAAATTGCAACTTTTATTGATTTAGCAACAAAAAGAAAAAGGAAAAATGAATTGTACCTTTTGCCAATATATGAGGGTTTGAGGTTTTGTAAGATTTTTGCATGTGCTGTCTTTTCAGGATCAATTTTTACAGCCAACTTTCTTTGTAAATTTTGCCTCTAGCGATGACAAAGGAATGCATGATCAAGCAAGGTCCTGGGATTTTCAAGTAAGAGAATACTGCAAGCGGATTATTGACAGACGAAAATCCTCACTCCCAATATCTCAGTCTCAAGAAATTTTTTTAATGGGTAAAGAGCTTATAAGTCATGGTTTATCTTGACTTATTTCATTTTTTTTATAGCAAGGATGTTGACGATGAAAATTCTGTATGACCATGTCAAATTGACTCCAACAATTTACTTTGTAGAAATGCCTCGATTGCTCAGTGCAATTACTGGTGTTTTGGTGATGCATCAGTCATTTGGGTTCACTGCGATTGATTTGTTGACTACCATTGGTGTTATGGATCCTAAGCAGGGAGTTACATTGTTACTAGCCATTCTATTTTATAGCAACGTTTTCACCAGAAAAGATATTAATAACCAAGAAATATTGGTGAGCCTATCAATTCAGTCTAGAGTCTGTCAAACTTTTCCTTTGCTTCTTTCGTGTATCAGTATTTTCTTCTTTCTAAGTAAAAGTTCTTCTTCCAGCCAAAACTGCTGGCAATGCTTCCATCACTGGCTTCACATTCTGTGATGATGCCGCTCATAATTCAGACTATCCTGCCAATGCTTCAAAAGGATGGAAAACCGTGTGTACCCTTGACAACTTTTGATTCGTGACTTCTAAATTTTCTTTCTTCTACTTTGCATTTTTATCTTGCAGCATTTTTCTGAACCATTTTTATGGCATAGCATATTGTGATCCCAGATATGTCTTGAAGGCTGGGATGTGTTTTATGATAATTGACATATTCTGCTTGGATAAAAAAGACCTTGTGAACCATTTTTAAATTATGTTTTTGTCTAATGAGAAATAAGGTTTCATTTAGGGTCATAGAACAGTTTGCTCTGTACCTACCATTCTACACTAAGGATTAATATCACCATTCTAAAGTTATTCCAATCAAGCACCTAATTTAAATTTTTCACCTACCTAATTGGTAGGTGAAATAGCTGTTATTATCTTCTACATTATTGTCAAAGTTCTTGGTGTCTTGCCTTGCTGATTTTGGTTTCCTTGTGCCACGTGCTCTGTTTTTGGCTACCTAAGGGATCTGCTTGAGATCCCTCATATCCTTGTGTTGCTTCTGAATTGGTTTCTTCGACAATTTCTTTCAACAATCTGTATTGATACTTGTGAAAATTTGAATGGAAACTTGGACCATCCTTATTCATCTGAACTGAAATGAACTTGCCCATTTGTGTTAATATTTGTTTTGGATATAGTCTTTAAATCTGGTCTTTGTGTAATATTCTGGTTGAGCATCTGTGCACAATACCAAGACGCCAAAATGCATCTTATTGAGAGCTTCATTTCTTAACTTTGTTTTTCAATAAGTTGATGTTTTATTGCCTTGGTTTTTGTGCACAGCTATCAAGAAGTTGTGTAAATTTCTGGTTGGGTTTGGCATGTCTGTCCAAAATCCAAGAAGCCAAAATGCAATTTATTGAGAGCTTCATTTCTTAAGTTTTTCAATAAGTTTTTCTATTGCCTTTGCTTATAGGCACAGCTATCAAATAGCTATGCCAAACTCCCTCACTGTTTATTTGTCTCATGATCATTGTGTAATCAGTTAACGCCTTAAGTGTATGTAACCTTAGCTGCCTACACTTGTGCCCTTTATGGTATGTATCACTGGGCTTTAGGGGTGGCCACGGTTTGGAACTGGACGGTTCCGGTTCGAAGGTTTTCGGAACCGAACTTGAACCGTACCTTGGACGGTTCAGGGCCGGTTCGGAACTGGCCGGTTCCAGTTATGGTTCTGGTTCCGAACCGAATTTCGGTTCTAAAATTTTTTATTATTTTAGAGAGTAATAATAATAATAATAATAATAATTAGAAAGTAATAATTATAATAATAATAATAATAATTATAGAGTAATAATAATAATAATTAGAAAGCAGTAGTAGTAATAATAATAATAATAATAATATTAATTTTAAGTTTTTTTAATATAAAATCTAGTTTGGAACTGTTGAATCGGCAGTTCTGGTTCGGAACTGCCGGTTCATGGTTCAAAAAAATTGGAACCGACCCTGAACCGGTCTTCACCCGGTTCAGGCCTGGTTCCAGTTCAGTCCGGTTCCGGGTCCGAACCAGCCCATGGCCACCCCTACTGGGATTAGTAAAATTTCTTGCATTGCATGGTACTCAAGTTCCATTTGTTCCCATGGTAGGAACAACACATTTCGAAGCATTTACCCTTTTTTTTTTTTTAAAGAAATAATCTCATATTATTTTTCTGCAGCTTCTTATTGTTCTCTTTTCTACGTTGATGCAATTTTTCTTGTGTCAGAGTGTTGTATGCCACAGGTGCTCGTTTGCTTTGTCAGACCTGGGCGATTAATGACCGCGCCTTTAGCAGTCTGCAGGTAAGATTCTCTTTGGCTTGTTGGTGTTATGATTAATTGTAATGTCCTCCCTATTATTTATTTATTTATTTAGGGAATTGGATGAAAACCTGTGAAAATACCAAGAAATAATTGAAAATATACATTTTGGATTGGGAGTGTAGTGCACCGTGAATTTGAGATGTGCAGACAGATGAGAGTTTTGACAATTAATATTTCCATTTTAGCATTGCACATCACGTGCTGAACATTTAGTTATGGAAAGTTTAAAACTACCACAAAAAAAATGGAAAAAAGAAAAAAGACCCATTGTATTTTCTCAACACCAGTGGCAATTTGCAAAAGTGTACTTGATTGCACGTTATCTCTGTACATGGGCTTCTTTGTGTAATTGATTGAAGTTTGTGTATTTATATTTATAGTTTCTCTTTTTTCGTTCTTTTGCTTTAGTTTTAGCTTTGATGAATCAATATAAGAAGAATGATCCAATATGAAGCAAATGGTATTGATCCTTGTTAAAGGAGGCTTGGTTTGGTATTTATAGCTTAGATCTTTTTTCTTGATTCCCTTTATTTTCCTATAAGAAAGTTTTGAATTAAGTTTTGATCAAAGGTTATTTGACACTACCAAAATTTCCTTCTCTTCCCTTTCCCTTGAACTCAACAATAGAAGGATAACTTAGTTCATTTGCTGGTGGCTTGTGTTGGTAGAGTAACATTGGGATTGACTTGGAATTACTTGCAACCAAAAAAAAAAAAAAGAAACATTTATATTTGATTTCTGCCAAAATCTGTGCCACCATAGGCAATGAGGTACTCCCCCTTTCCACCACCATTGTTATATTGCTTTGTTTCATTCATAATTTGCTTTGGCATTTAGGCAGTTTTACTTCCAAAAGGGCTCAATGATTTCAAGTCTGATAGAACCACCTGCATAAGTCTTGCTACTTCCATTCGAGATGTTTGCAGAAAAAATCCCGATAGGGGTGTGGACATTATCTTGTCAGTTTCGGTATGGATAAATTTATAGTTATCTTGTTTGTAATGATTTATGCATGCAGGTTTGAGGTTTTTTTAATATTGTTTAAAATTGTTGTAACAGGCTTGCATTGAGAGCCAAGATCCTATTATTCGAGCTCTGGGGTCGCAAAGCCTAGCCCATCTATGTGAAGCTGATGTCATTGGTATTCTTGATTATGCTCTGAACTGAAACTTGTTTTCATTTTCTGTTTAGATCTATAATACAAATTGGACTTGGAAAGCCTGTCAATTTGTTTGTCATAAGCAATAACATGTCTATTTGTGTTTTTAAGGTCAGCAATTGAAGCTTTTCCAATACAATTGTTCTCTTTTTGAAAATAGTCATTTTGTTTATCGATGTAGATTTTTACACTGCCTGGGATGTCATTGCAAAGTTTCTGCTAGACTACCCCTCAGATCCGATTCTTGCTCAAAGGTAAGCATATGTTAGAATTAACTAATACTAATTGCAGCTTTCAGTTGGACATTACTGATTGTGTGACCAATGCTTGTCTAATCACAATAGAAGTCTAGGTCATGTTATCTTTATGGATTGCCCGGACTTCTGTTGCCTCGGCATTATCTCCCCTTCTTTATAAAAAAACTAAGAAGAAAGAAATCAGAAAAGAAATACCTGGTCATGTGGAGTTAGAGCTGTGATAGTCTGTTATCTAAGTCTCATGAGGATAATGTGTTTCCTAATTGTTGCAGAGCTTCTGCTGAATATTTCTCTTATCCTTGTCCATTTGAGCGCAGTGCAAAATTAGACATGTTTACACCACCTTTTGCACCATTAATTTCAACCAACAATTGCTAATTAGATATACTGCATGGTCTTTGCTCATGGTAGCATATGCATGCTTTTGAGATGGGGCGCATTGGATGCTGAAGCATACCCAGAAGCTTCAAGGAATGTTTTGCAAATCTTATGGCACATTGGTGCCTCCATACATGGTAATGATGCGGTACAATTGGCAAAGGCAAGGGCCTCTGCATTTGAGGCCTTGTCCCAGTATGAGGTGAACTTTGTGACATATTTGATATTGTATCTTTTTAAAACTTTTCTTATTTGGTTGACTTTGCTCCTCTTACAAGTTTGCTGGAAAGATATTCATTTCATTTTGACATGGTTATCCAAGAACTTCTCTGAATTATTTATATGGTGTTGTTCTAGGTCTCACATTTAGAAAAAGGGATTCCAGATTTCAAAAGAAAGAACACAGATTTGCTTCTGTCTGAAACGGATATTGATGTACTCAAGGCCATGGAAGGATTTCAAGTCAAGATCATAATACATGAACACGTGTAGAGAATCTTTTTAGTACACTTTTTCTGCTTCAGATGCCAAACTATGTATTGGGCACTGATAATGATGCTCTATTTACTCCAGGAATAGGCGAAGATTGGTGAAGGAGAAAAAAATCGCAGGAAGCAAGATTGAGAAATTGCTGGATGTATTTCCTCAGGTTCTCTTCCCTTCAGGTATGATGAGATTGGTGATAAATTAAAATGCACTGTTTACCATGATTGGCAAGCTTGATTTGAGCTCTGTTAACTTTTCAGCAGCTTTATGCAAGAGAGAAAATGGATTTAATATTGGTGTAATTACAAAAATATTCACAAGTTTTTATATACTTTGTTCCCTGTTGTTAACAGGTTAGTTATTTTAGTCATTAACGACTCCATATTATGTTTATTGATCATAAAAATGTAAAATTACTACAGTTAGCTACTAACATTTTAAGTTAATGACATTTTAGTCCTTCCAATTTAAAAAATTTAAATTGCTTGTAAGTCCCAGAATAGTTATCTTATATATCACAATAATCCTCCAAAATTTCCACTTCTTTTAAGATAGTATGAGGTCATTTTGAAACAACTGGGTCAAAGTACATTAGATACTTGAGAGATGGATGCTCTTTTTTCTCTTTTTCTTTTTTATGAATATAGGAATTTAGAGGCTGAGGATGATTTGTTGGATTGCTTGTTTTGTATCTTGTTTTGTGTTATCTCTTTGGTTAATCAACTAAGCACCTAAATTTTCAGGAAAGAAAAGTAGCGCTGGGCAGCTACCTGGTGCAGCCCTTCTATGCCTTTCCTTTACCCCAAAAGATGAAGACAGCCTAGGGCTTTTAAGAGTGAGATTATCATATTATTTTAGGGCTTTCAAGAGTGAGATTATCATATTATTTTTCACCTTCAGAGAATACAATGATTTCAACCCCACATTACCTGCTTTACAGGGGTCTCTAGATGTCCATGCTGCATATGAGAATGCGCTTGTGGAAATAGCTTCATCTCTTTATCTCTCAAGAAATACTTTTGTTGCCCTTCTTTCTCTACAATCATGGAAAACCTTCATGCGACGTTGGATGAGGGCTAATATCTTATTGCTTGATGCAAAAGCAGCAGCAGCTGGATTAGATAAAACTTCTAAAGCAGCCAATAAAATCCTGAAGGTTTACTGCTGTTTTCAATTACTTATAAATTGCTGCTTGCTTACTGTGGTTATTTGCACCCACTTTTTATAAATTCTGTTATGTAGAGTATGATGCGACTTGCTGAAGAATCTATCCCAAGATCTGCTGAAAATATTGCACTGGCTGTTGGTGCACTCTGTTTGGTAAGAGATTTCATTAATGTTCATACTCTTTTGATATTTAAAGTAGTCACAAGTTCATTTAAATTTAAAATTTCTGACAAGAAATGATGTGTCATTGAAATAATAACATTTATCAAGTGAAATGATAAAAGTATAGGCCTGTTTGGCATTGCAGTTTGCAATTTAATTTTGAATTTCTTAAAATTTTAAAATTGCTGCTTTTCCAACTTTTTTTTTTTGGAAAAAGCATGGTTTACCCTGTGCTTTTCAAAAGCAGTTCGGGGAAAAAATGAATAAGCACTAGGAAAAAAAAAAAGAAATTTGATTTTGGGTTGCAGCAGAATTTTTATGCCCTTCTAAGGCTCTTACTCTTCAATTTTTGAGAATTAGTTCCTTTTTATAAAATATGTGAAACTGTCTGCTCAGTTGCATTAATACAATTCCTATCAATACTATGATTAGAATGACAACTATTTTAAGTGTTGTTTTTAAATAAGGATGTGATACTATAAAAAAGTGAGATACAATTTAGACATGACAAATATGATATTCTAGTTAAAGAAAATTGAGCTTAGAAAATGCAATGGACGAATTTTACCATACAAGTACAATTGAATGATCCTCAAATTTGCGAAGCTGAAAGGAAACAATTTAGGAGTTGATGAATATCAGTTTAGGTGGCTCCGTGAATCGGCTTGTGGCATGCTATACTGGCCATTTTTCAGCAATAAGCATGTGCTTCAGTGTGGCTTACTATTGTAGCTTGCTGATTGTGCCATACGCAGCCACAGTGTGCAAGTGATGTGCATGTTAGTCCAAGATGCTCCATGGACTGCTTACATCATTGTATTATCCTGTTGAAGGACTAATTACTATCTAGCCGTTCAACAATTGTGAATTCTTGGTGTGGAACTTTATCTTAAAAAGGTCTAAATAGCAATATGTTAATATGTTTGTTTGATAAACTAGATTTTATAATTAGATAGTTTCCTAATGTTAGGAGTTCCTGATTATTGTCAGGTATTGCCTCCCGCTGCTCATACTATTAAAGCAACTGCCTCCAAGTTTTTGTTAAATTGGTTGTTCCAGTATGAGCATGAACATCGCCAATGGTCAGCTGCTATATCTCTTGGATTCATCTCATGTTGCCTGCATGTAACTGATCACAGGCAGAAGTTTCAAAATATCACTGGACTTGTTAAGGTAAGTAGATCTGTTGTTCACTACCCTACGATAACCAAATGTTTTGAGTCAATCCATTTAAAGAAAGCTTTGCAGAAGGAGAGAATTTTTATATGTTTTTTATTGAGTGGAATCCGAAGAGAGATCAGCTGATTTTGTCTTCTATGGTGTTTAATTGCATTGAGAGTTTGTGCTTTTAGGTTTTGTGTAGCAGCAAAAGTATCCTTGTCAAAGGAGCATGTGGATTAGGGTTGGGTTATTCGTGCCAAGATCTCCTTACCAGGGTTGAAGTTGCTGACAAAATTGACTTGGAGAGAGAAACACGCAAGATCCAGGAGGTTGAATTAGTAGGGAAGATAGTTAGGACATTACTTCTAATGATAAGTCAGCTCAGTCAAGCTTCATATGACATTCTAGAAGGTCTATCTGCATATTTTCCCCCTGACACTGGTGATTTAGAAACCAATGTAACTTCTGAAGTTTTGCTTGATAAGTGTGATGATTTGGAGGAAGATATCTGGGGTGTTGCTGGTCTTGTCATTGGCTTGGGGAACTCTATTTGTGCAATATACAGAGCTGGAGCCCATGATTATGTGCTTAAGATAAAAGACTTGATTATGTCATGGATTCCACATGTAGATTCTCTATTGATCAACTCGGATATTTGCAGTGGACTAGAAAAACTTTTATCTGTGGGGTCATGTCTTGCACTTCCTGTCGTTGTGGCTTTCTGCCGGAGAATGGAAATGATGAATGATAATGAGCTGGATCATCTAGTTGATGGCTATACTGCGCTCATATCTGAGTTAGTGTTTGTGAAAAAGTCTGGTACTTATCATCAGAGCTTGTTGACGGCATCATGCGTTGGAGCAGGAAACCTTCTTGCCTGCATTTTGAATGAAGCTGTGCACCCTGTTGAAATTGAGCATATAAAAGGTTTAATGGATTTGTTCAAGAAATGCTATTCTAATCCTTACCCTGCGCTTGTCCATTTGGGTGGGATGCTTGGAGTAGTTAATGCTATGGGAGCCAGTGCAGGAATTTTGTTTCACGCCCATCATTTCTCACCGTCAGTTAAGACTGGTTATGAACAAAAGGTCTGATCATATTTGCTTTTGTTATTCTGGAAGAGTGAGGGTTTATGGCTTTATCGTGTAACAGTTCTTCCATTTGCTTGACAGGAATCTTGTTATATCTTGGGTCCTTTACTTTCAAGCCCTATTTGTGAACCACATGTGTTGGCATTAATTCAAGAGATATTTCTTGTTGCTCAAAATTCTGATGATCTCCAAATGAAACAAAATGCATCTTGGGCAGTTTCATTCCTCCGAAATCTTTTATGGTCCAAGGAGTTTCTGAATATCAATACTAATGTTCAGACTGTTGCTTCCGATTCCAAAATGGTTTCTCACAGTTTTACTGAGGACAGTTTAGTAATGAAGCTATCTTTGTGGTTAATGCATCTGAATAATGCAGTGGTAGGTCCATTCTTACCAAATCTTTGTTGATTCTTTGACATAATGCTCATCTGTATTTTTATGCTTTTTTTGTTTGGGCTGCCTTGATGTGAAGATATACTATACAAGTTTGTTTTGCCTCTGCCGCCTCTAATTTTCCATGCACGAATGTGCCCTATAGTATACTATAGTATATTAACTCTATGCGGTAGATGGGACATATACCAGAGCGGAAGGAACGGTTGCATGTCTGACATATAAATATTTGTTCAAGTATGTGCATTTATGCATGCTGCGTCTGTTGTCTTCAAATGTGATAATTGATTTATCTCTTGTTAATGGCTACCTTTGTGCTTATCTCTCTCTCTCTCTCTCACATATGTATGTGTGTGTGTATATATATATATATATATATACATACTGTTGATGCATGCGATGAGTGTTAGGCAATGAAAGGGAAATACATCTCTAAGATGAGCAGTGCTGGGATGAGAATGCTAAGATGGATGTGTGGGCACATGAGAATGCACAAAATCCCTCAAGAGTGTTATTAGGGAAAAGGTAGGAAAGGTTGTGAGGATGAGTTGAGGGAACATAGGCTCAGATGGTTCTATCATGTGAGACATAAAACTATTGCTACGCTGGCTAGGAAGGTTGACCATATTAAGCTAGATGAAGTGAAAAGAGGTAGAGGCTATTTAGATTGGGGAAGAAGAATCCATGTAATATTGGTGGTTTAGGTAATCCTATAATCAACTGGGGATTTTTCTTTTTTTTTTTATCATGATTCAACAATGTGCAGTTTAGACTAGTAACTAGGAAGGAAAGGTGTTATGAGTTCTTCAGGGAAACATAATCAAAAAGCAATGTAGCTTTTATTGGTGGAAAGTAGAGTGATTAAATTTTGGAGTATGGACCCATATTGAGATGAATACTGAGAGACATATTTTGATAGCCGATTTCACATGAAGTTATCTGTGACTCTGCTCAGCTTGAGCATTGGTTGCAAAGAAATTCCAACTCTATACGTACCTCTGAGAATTGGAGCTAAATTAAAGTACAACTCCATGTATAATCAAATTACCTTGTATAATCAATTTAGTCTGCTGGCCTATGTCCCTGAACTGGTTCATGTGGACAAGCAAAAAAATGATACAGGTAAAATAAAAAAAAAACAAGGGAGAATGCTTTAGTTGTAAGACAACACAGTGGACCTATGACCAATAAATTATCATAGGACATGCTTATGAGGTACAAATATGCCAAAAATATCTTCATTCACAGCTAGTGTAAAGAGTGGATAGTGATGGACTCATCTCATGGCATACTTGCTAAGAAGGTTACACAAAACATTGTAATAATGGAATAAAAGCCAAAAAATCACACACCATTGTGTAGCTGTGGGCTTGAGCTGGCCCCGTACCGTTTGCATTGTTTCATCACTAAAAATGCTAGTGGAAATATATTTAGGGCTATTTTTCCTAATCAGTGTGCCAAGAACCACTTTGTGGCATTTGCTGTGAAATGCAGATGAATGTCCACCTTGTGTGTATGGGTGCACATGCATGAATGTCTAGTATCTTTCTTTTTGGTAGATATGGATCTCCTCGGATTGTTGAAGTCATTGAAATTTTCTGATCTGTTCAAAGTGGGCATCTACATTAATGCTCAAATGTATATCATTTATCTTTTATCAAAGACATTCCTCATGTGCACATGCTAATGGCTGAAGGATATCTTGTTTAGTTCAATATGATGAATGACAATATTTGGTTGTAAGCATTCTTCCCTCATCTTTCCCGAGAATGAGACTAAAAGACATCTAGTTGAAGATGGGATTTATCCATGACTAGCTTTACCCTTTTCTCTAAAAAGTTTTGCAATAACCATTCAATGGTCTTTCAAACTGTCGGTCCTTTGGTTTCAGGAAATAGTTTTGCCTTTGATTGGAAAAGATGGAAAATAAGAGAGGCGAATAAAGTGAGGAAGAGATGTTAGAACTATTTTCCTCCGAGCATAATTTCTCAAAAATTTGAGAGGAAATTGGGAAAGAATGAAATCGAAAATAAAAATTATTTCCCCTGACAGTTTCCTCCTATCCAAACAAGAGAAGAAAATAAATGGACGAAAATCTTCTGTATTTTGCCGCATTCTCTTTCATCCCTCAACTGTTCTGCAAACAATGTCAAAGTTCTCTTCATTTGCATTAGTGCATGCTTCTCACTCTCCTTGCTTACGATGCATGATTGAAGTTTGTCATTCTGTACATAAAGAAAAATAATCTCTTTTTGTATGCGTTGAGACATTCTTTGCATTTTGTTGAAATGTAAATGAGCTGTAAAGTCTGTGTTACAGCTTGTGGTTTGACTAAAAGTAAGAGTGTAGGGACTGATTGAAGGCAAGAAGTCTGTGTTACAGCCTGTAGTTTGACTAAGAGCAAAAGTGTAGGGATTGA
>CATIWM010538940.1:0-21304 GCA_949671775.1 Mallotus repandus | reverse complement strand
GGAGTAATGTTTCTAAAGAAAATTTTATAAAATTAATTATAGATAATTTATTATAATTTTTGGAAGTTATATGTGAAAAATATGAATTTTAGAGAAAATTGTGTAATTTGATTTTTAATTGATTTTTGGTAAATTTATAGTTAATTAACATGTATAATGATAATTTTGATTATTATAAGGTATAAATTAATTTTATTAGCTAAATTAGTATTTTTGTATATTTTGTTGATTTTAGATTAATTTTCGGAAATAATATAAATGTATACAAATATTATAGTATTTAATTATTTGATGATTTAATTATATTTAGAGTTAAAATATATTTTTATGAATTTTTTGGAATTTTATAAATAATAAATTTCAAGTATATATATTAATATATTAATGAGAAAAATTAATAGTTTAAATAAATTGGGCTTTGTATATGATAATTATTTAAAAGAAATTATTATTCAAATAGCCCGATTAATTTTTATAAAATTTTGTTATATATTTTTATAACTCAAATATATATATATATTTTGTGGTAGTGTTGTTGTTGATCTCGGTTGGAAATTGTGTGTAGTTTGAGAGTCTGATCCAAGTGTGGTACTGTGTGGTGAATAAAAGTGTTTTTTGTGCAAGAATGACTCTACTTTTAGTGGAGGGGTGTCCGTTTTACAAGAGAGACTTTGTCGAATGTTCGGTAGATTTCTCGTAAAATGTGACATCGATATCTGTGAAATTCTGAGTCTGTTTAGCATTATGTTTTAGATCGAGTCAATTCCTTCACTTCATGATTTTATTAAATTTTGAGAATCTCATGAATTTAATTATTTTATCCTACGAGCATATTTTAAATAAATATTATTTATTTTAGAAAACTCTGGGGCACGAGCTGTAGCACCAGAGCAACAAAGAACGCTTCGCCCAGCACGCTCAACCTGTGAGTTAATTTTATGAAATGTGTTTTGTGTATTTTCAGTATATTTTCTAGCAATTAAAAATAATAAAGAAATGGCTATATGATTGATTTATGAATAATAATTGTAAGCATGTTTAAAGAAAAAATTATTTTTTTATGTTTTATTTATTGATTTAATCGTTTATTTATTCATTAATTAATAATTTATTTACTTTATTTAATTAATTATAATTTGAATTGATTTCGAGATAATTGTAGAACGTGCTACCTAGTGGGTGTCACTAGGACCACGTGCGCATGGGTAAGATCTTAGCATGTGATTAATATGTGAATTGGGCTCGGGGAAGTGTGTACCCTCGGGTAAGAGTAAATGGTTAGAGCTCGGTGGAGTTAGTGCTCTCGGGCTGGTAAAATGGGATGTAACTCGGTTGAGCTTGCTCTCGGGACATCAATATGGAATAAGTGAAATGACTGTGGCAGTAACTCGGTAGAGCTTGCTCTCAGGACGGCAGTTACTTGGATTAAGAGAGCCAAAAGACTATTAGAATTATGGTTTAGGTGTTCTACCAGGTTTTCCACTAAAAAAATTATTTTAAATATTTTTATGTAAAGATTTCATATTAAATTGATTTAAGAAGTTTTAAATAGACTTTCTATAAATATTATTGAGAAAAGTAAATGATTTTAATAATTATAATTATTTTATTTTATTTTTAAAAAAAAGGGGTTTTATCAAACGATTTTTAAACCAGCATGCATTTTATAAAATTGATTCACTCAGTAAGGTCTGATTCCCCTCAACTTATTTTTTCAAGACCTCACAGTCTGTCTGCTAGTATTCGCAATTTGCGCCGAGCTCGTTCTTCATCGGCTGCATTACATATGTTAATTTGATTTGTATATTGTGTAACTGAATTCTAAACACCGCAGTAGTTAATTCAAAATATGTATTATCGGTATTCTGATTTTACCTGGTTTGAAATATTATTTTATGCTTTTAGTATTGTGCATCTATTATGATTTATTGTTAAGAGTACTGCTTTTATTTTCGCGAAATTTTTTTAAGACTTACTACGGGTTTCAGTTACTTTATGTATTATCATTCCCTAGTGTCAGTCACGTACCTTCGGTGGTCGTGACAAAATCAAAAACAATATTACAAATAATACAAAAGCAAATTCATTATTGTCAAGAACAAATAATACAAAAGCAAATAACCAAGATCATATAATTTTTATTTTCAAAACAACCATTGCCACAAGAAATCAAAAACCTAAAAAAAACTCAAATATCATCAATGGCATAAACAACAATAACATCAAGTTTTTCCTCGCCCTTAGGCGGCGGCGACGGCATCAACAGTAGCAGCATGCAACGACATCAGTAGAGGCAGTAGGCAACGACATCAGTAAAGGTAGCAGGCAACGATGTGAACGTGGGTTTTTTATTCGCTGTGAAAGAGATGAAAAGTGGGTGGACATGGTTGGACACTGTGATGATGGCTAGACACTACGACAATGGTTGGATGTGGCGATGATGGCTGGACATGGCAACGAGATTTGGAGGCAGCTGTGGTGGCTAAAGGTGATAGCAGAAAGAGGCGACTGGTGGTGGCGGCGGCAGCAGCAGCAGCAATGGTTTTTACGTTTAAGTTTGGGTTAGAAGATGAGAAGATGAAGTTTGGGTGAGAGAAAAAGAAAGTGTATATGAGAAAAAGATGTACTGATATTTTAGGATTTAAGGGTGTTTACGAATTTTCATATAATTATTAACATTTTAATATTAATTATTTACTTTAGTTAAAAATATATTCCAAAAAGTAATGATATATTCTGAAATTTTTTAACGAAAGGGGTAAATAGTTAACGAAATTAAACGTTAGAGAGTAATTAATTGACTTTTTTAAATATATAGATAAAATAGTTAATTTGGCCAAGGTGTTAGTAAGTTACCCTTTATTTGTTTTCATCTTGTATAGGTGGTTATATGAATTTTGCCCAATTAGAATGACAAAAAATGGCCAACGCTGCAACGTACAAGGCACAACACTAAAATTCCCCACTCCCGTGTTTAAACCCCACGGTTATTTCGCTAACAAAAAGCCCCACCCACTTCATTTTGCAAAATTTGCACCCAACTCTTCATTTATTATAAGGTAAATTACTATTTAGATCTAATACATTATTTTATTTCTTATATTTAAAAAATATTTATTTATTTTTAATATTTATAAATTCATATACTGTATTATCTCTTATAGAGGACTAATAAATATTAATTATTATAAATAAAAAAATAAAAAAATATTTTTAAATACCAAAGATGAAATAATATGGTAGATAAAAAATATATATATATAGCAATTTACCCTTTATTATATTTATCATCTTCTACTCTCTTTTTTCCTCTATTCACATCTCTTAAACACTCATCTCCTCCTCCTCCTACTCCTCCTCCTCCTTCTTCCTCTCTGACCTTGTCTGTAGCGTTTTCTTAACTTGCTTTAACTTTTATCAAATACCCTAGTCATGTCAGGCTTGTATGCACAGAATTTTTCACCTGTTAGAGCTTTATCTCCACACATAAGAACTCCTGATGTTGATAGGTAGCTAACTCTATCACAATTTTTGCATCTATCTACATCTTTGTATCTTTTCTGTTTTCTTCCTACCCCCTTCTCGATTGATTGATGGATTTCTTGGTTTTCATTTCTTTTTCTTTTAGTGGTCAGTATTTGGCAGAGCTGTTAGGGGAACACCAAAAGTTAGGACCTTTCAACCAGGTTTTTCCTATATGCAACCGTCTTTTGAATCAAGGTTCTTCTTTTACCTTTAAATTTCATCTAACAATCCTGTTTGATTTATGGGGTTTCTTTTAGTTGTTTTAACTCAACTAGGTTATGTTGTACTATTTATATACGAATTTCTTACCTCTTAGTGTGCTCGCTTAATGCTGCGCAGGAACATGTATTGGATTGAATTTGTGGTAATTTTGTTTAGGTTTTAACATTTTATGTGTGTATTGATCATGGATGTGTAGGCCATTGAAGATAGCTAGACAAGCAATTTCAGTGGAGGGGGACTCTGTAGAGTTACTCCATGATTAAAAAAAAAAATTATCATTTAATGCCAAGGATGAGTATATGCACAATCTCATCGAAAACAAAATAGTGCTGAACAGTGATGCAAATTTGTTTTTTAATGTCTTACTGAGCATGCCAATTTAGGCATAAATGGTCGTTTCTTGGCTATGTGAGTATTGACTGATAGGATGGCTGGATAGTCCATTGACAGGTCATTTATCAACTCGATCCGGATCTAAAAATGCAAGTACTTCAAGTTTCAGAAATAGAATTATGTCTAACTTCAGTTGTGCAAGATCCCAATGTGCTCTACCTTGTTAAAATGTGAATGTGGTGCCTAAAGTTTGATAATCTGTTAATTTTGGAACTTATCCTTCTAGTAGTTTGGTTGTATGGGTTTATAATTTATGGAGAAACTGTCTAAAATATACTCCACAACCCAATATAGTCTCCCCGCTCAAATTTTGCTAGGATTTTTTTTTTTACTTTTATCTTTTAGGCCTAATTACGAAATAAAAAAATCATTTTTTTTGCTTGATTTTACAAATTAATGATGTCATTTTAATTTCTGCAATTTGATTCTGTTTCAACCTTTTAGTTGCAATTTTATGATCCAATAAATTAATTGAGGCTATATGGTCATTACCTACGATGTTGTCTTTTAGTGCTGATCATTGCTGGAGGCTATATATATATATATATATTGATGTTTATTTGTATATAGGTACACTTATGTTTTCCACCTCATAAACTGAAGGGCAAACTCATCAAAGAAAGTATTTTTCATTCTTTCATTTTTTAAGTCATAAACAACTTTAAAATTGAAACATTACTCTTTTATCGTAGCAGAGATTTTACGAGTTTCTGGAATGATCCCCAACCAGGGGTTCAGTGACATTGATAGACTGCAACAAGGTAGCTTAAGTCCTATGGCTTCTCCAGAAATACTGGCAAGTAATAGAGCAACATGCATCATTGGGTGGAATGGACTGTCAAAAGAGGTAAGTTTTCTGGAACTAATTTGATGCAATCTTGTAGTTTGGTAATTCTCTCACCATGCTTCTTGTCTCTCAAAATACCATGATTATTTCTAGCCTGGCAAATTCATTTGCATGAAATGTTTAGAAGTCTGAAAGTGTAAAATGAGAAATGATGCAGATAAGCAATGTATGATTTTGATTTCCTTTAGTTTTCTTAATGAGATGCTCCTACATAATTTTGTAGCTTACTAACTGACTGATCTAGACTAAGGTTTTTGATGAGAGTTATGGTTTGTTTTAGAAGGCTATTATCAAAATCTTTCTATTTGTAATAAAAAAAAATTAATGTTTTGAGAAATTGAGGAATGAATGATTTTTGCTCCATTACAGAGAAGGTTACTTTTAAACTGTTATTCCATTAACATAACAGAAACCTGTGTTTCTCATTTGAGTGAATGCCCATTTGACATAGCCTGTCAGTTGCACCAAATAAGTGCAACTACTCATCATTATTAGCTGCTAGGCTTGCAATGCATATTGCCTGTGCAGGTGAATATCAAGTTGTATTAACGTTATTATACAAGCTTTCTTTATCCTCCTGGCTGTTTTTCCCAGTTCAAATTCTAGTACATATTACTTCCAATTACACTAGTAAAACTTCATCTTCACTATACAACAGAGAATGGGAGCACATGGGATGAATGTTGACTGGCAAGTAGCACCAGCAAGCCCAAATTCTTATGTCGTAAAGAAAATATTGCGTTTGGATATACCAGTAGATAACTATCCAAATGTAAGATATTATCTTGCTCTATATCGATATACTTGTGTTCGAATGTGCTTTTCTGCATACAGTTTGAGTTCATAAGTAATAGAACCTTTGATTAGTTTGTGGAGTTTAGTTCAATTTTGTTGGCAGGCTTTTGGGCCCTAGGGGCAATTCGCTGAAGCGAGTGGAAGCTTCCACGGGCTGTCGTGTTTATATTCGAGGAAAAGGTTCAATTAAAGACTCAGAGAAGGTAATATGTTTTTGCATAACTCAATCCATCATCTTAACCCTTCAGTATCAATTCCAAGGATTTAGGTTATTTGAATTTTTTTAAGACAGTTTATTTGCTTAAAAAATCCAGGTAAAACATTATTTGTGGAATGGCTCTTTGCCAATTCATTTTTATTGCCTTTTTCTTTTTGGTGCTTTACTTTTGTTTATTATTTTCTTAATAGATTTTCCTTTTGCCTTTGACTCTAAAGGAAGACACATTAAGGGGAAGACCAGGGTATGAGCACCTTAGTGGTCCTCTTCATATTTTAATTGAAGCTGAATTACCTGTCAATATTGTTGATATAAAATTGAGACAAGCACAAGAAATCATCGAAGAACTGCTTAAACCTGTGGTATGTCTGCTATCTTCCCTTCTTTTTGTATTATTTAGCTCTTCAAATCGTCAAATTTTAACATCATTGTTTCATTTTGTAAGCACATTTCGCTTGTAACTTTCGCTCTTTGTTATTTCCTTTTTTATTTTATTTTATTTTGCTCTATAATATAAAAATGCAAATTAGGATGGCTATTTTGTACTTGTGCTCTACTAAAGCATGCCATTTCATCATTATTAAAGATTCTGTAGAGGACATGATGTCAAAGGGCTTACAATTGATGTCCCCTTCACACTAATCTTGCTATTCACTTCATCACCAATTGGACTTGAACTTGATTCTTCAACTAGATTTCCAAAATGTTGAAATTGACTTTTGCCCTTCACTAAAATGGCCTAAGCCATTTGGTTTTTGGCTCTCCTCAATTATATGCTCATCTTTTTTTTGCTCCTCAATGTTGGATTGGTTCTCTCTCCATTCTCCAACACTCCTCTTTAAGTGAAATTGGGCTTGAGCTTTTTGCGCCCGATTGTAACTTGCTTTAGTATGGATTGGTTCGAAAATGATCTTTTTTGGGCTTGGTGGCTCCCTTCAGTCTCCCTATTTTGACTTTCAATCATTCACGAGCCTTTAGGATCTTTTTAGCTTGTTAAGACACTATGGACTCCAATACGATATTAGAAATTAAGGCTGCATGAACTTGACCTTGCTGGGCTTCAAACTTGGTCTTGAATTGTTGGACGAGCATGACTACAATTCACTCATTGTAAAGCGAATCCTGATTTGGTGCAGTCGTTGTGAAAATGGGAACAGTTCCCTACCAAATCGGAACTTTGGGTGTTCCACTTTTTTTGGTTCAACATATATATATATATTTTTGGGATAAATACAAAAATAAAAAAAAAAATACCTTGTGGTTAGATGTAATTTCACCGAGGTTTGTGGTTTCTTTTCATGATATTCACATGTATGTGATTCTATTTTTTAACACTTTAATAGCCTAGTATCACAATTATTTTATATTAAAATTTTAATATAACAACACCTTTCACCATTAAAAAGTTCTACATGTGATTTACTATCAATATAACTACTTTAATATTTTTAAAAACATCATAAATTTATTTTAATTTTTTTTATTTATAATAAAATTAAAAATACATTTTATTTTAATTTTTTTTTATGAATTTTTTCCAGTTAGTTGAATGATATACTAATTAATAAATAATTTTACAATGAAATATCTACATTAAACATTGCATCATATATTTTTAATAATATTATTGAGTAAGGTGCGAAATGCAAGTAGAATCAAATGATAAGCCCTTAAATATTACGAAAAATATATTAATCCTTTAAGTGAAAAAGTATCTAATCAAAGGGTATTTTATTGTACTTTTCCCTATAATTTTTTGTTTCCATGGTTTTTTCTTCATTATTTATGTACTTTTTTTCTTTTCTTGTTCAATTTGAAGTTATGTAAAACTTTTATTTCAATTGAATTAGACATTTTAAGAAACTTTTCAATTATTTTTTAGATTGTCACACGTGGGCGCACACACGCACGCACATGCTCCTAAAAGGCATTCACCATACCAAACAAACATATTCCACTTGTACCAAGCTTCCTTGCCTCTAGACAAGCATTGTATTCCAATTCCTATTTTCGTTCCACATACCAAACATTAAACAAGTGTCATTTTTCCATTCTTGTTTTTGTTCTGCATAATAGGTAACTTTGTGTTGGACTTGAGCTTGATTCTCCAACTGTGCCTCCGAAATATTAAAATGGATTTCACAATGTGTATGCCTTTCCCTAAATGGCCTAAGCTATTTGATCTTTGGCTCCCTCAATTGTATGCCCATCTTTTCCTTTTCAATGTGGGTTTGGTTCCCACGTCATTCTCCAACACATTAGATTAAACCCATAAACTCACGTCGACTAATTAATTTTAATTGTTAGGGTCTTCCATAATAGGATCTCAAACAACATTTAGCTGCTAATACTTGTACATAATGCTTGAAAAGTCTATGGTAAAGTTTTTTTTTTTTTTTTTTTCCCTTTGTGTTCATTTTTATTTGCATTTTCCATTGTACAGGATGAGTCACAGGACATATATAAGAGGCAACAACTGCGAGAATTAGCAATGTTGAATTCAAACTACAAGGAAGAGAGCCCTCAACCAAGTGGCAGTGTCTCTCCTTTCACTTCAAGTGGAATGAAACGAGCCAAAACCGGGCAATAACACTTCATGATCCAATCTCATTATTGGTTCTATGAAACACTTTTTTGAGTATTTGTTATACTTGATCCTTCTCATTGTCTTGTATGGCTGCAAAAAAGGGTAAACTGTACCATGTTACAATTTGATTACAAAATTTTGTTTGTATATTTTTAGTTACCAAATTTCTATTTAATAGTCACTATAAAACTTTTTGGTCCATAAAACAATTCAGTATCACTATTTTAGTCCAAAATTTGAAAATAGCACACAAATAAGTCCATATATCATCTAAATAATAAGTCGAAGTTGTTTAAAAATAATATAATATACAAATATTTTATCATTAATTTAAAGTTTACTATATAAAAAATTAAAATAGTATTTTAATAAAAAATAAAAACATATATTTATAAATTATTTAAATATAATAATATACAAATATTTGATTTATTTATAGTTTATTATATAATAATTAAAAAAAAGCAAAATATTAATATTTGTTTTGTTTTCTAATTGAATGATGTTTTTAGATTATTCCAGGAATAAGATATTCATCCCTCAAGATTAACAAGAGAAAGAAGTAGAAATTCATTTATTAAAGCTTTTCTCAATGTAATTGCCTGCAGCTGTACAAGAATAGAAATTATTGAATGGAGCTTTTGTGATGCCTTGAGGCATAGAAGCCTTTAATTTTTTTTAGCTATTGGATTAAAATATAAATGATAGACTGTTAAATTGAAATAGAAACAAAAACTTACAACGTATTGATAAGGTTACCTTCACGGTTAATGAAATTTTTTTTCTACGGAAACTTTTTTTTTCTAATTTATCACTTATATTTATAACATTGTCCTTTTCAAGAATAATGTCAAAAAAATTCACCTTGATAATATATAATATATGATAGGTTAAAACATAATATATGGTGAATCATAAACAATATATGGTTGACCATACAATACCAAATAAAAAGATGCCAAAAAATATAAAGTTCACTAATTTTTTTAATGGTTAACCATATAATATCGTAAAATATCAAGTAAATAAAACTAAACAATATAGATTTCATTGAATTTCCTTGTTATAGAAAATTCATGACAAAATGATACATAATTGACCACAAATGTCATACAGATTGATTTTAAATTGATATAGGCTGACCACACACTATTAAGCAAAAAAATTTTGATTGATCATAGAAAATCCATACTCAAAAATTTAATATCTATTTTTGCAAAATTAATTTTTTGCAAATTTAATATCTATTTTATAATGAAACTCTAACTCCCAACAAGACCCTTAAATAATACGGACTTAAGAACTTTTATCACAAAGAATTAAAGGTCCTTAAAAGAACAACATAATATCAACTAAGTCAATTTTAAGTTTAAATCAAACTAGGTTTAAACGTACCAAATTTTCACTTGATAAATTCATTAAGTTCTTTTAAGAACTAAAGAAAGAATCAACCCTCTCAACGATTGATATTATTCATAAAAATTTAACAACCAACTGTTTACTCTAATGAAGGCATTTATACTCTAAACATAGGTAGGAATAAAGTTGGAGGAAAAATAAACTTCCAAAATAACAAAATAAAAAACCCAAAATAAACAAGCATTTAGACTTTCGTAACACATAATTGTGTCAAATGGACTCATAATAGTGCGGTGCTGTTAGCTCAAAAGGAGCGAAGTCAGCAAAAGGAGAAGCTATTGAAGGGCTACTAGACTATAAAAAAGGAATCGATCCCAAACCGAATGAATTTGCATTTGTGTTACTCGCTCTCAGACACAGTCGTGCCAACAATGCACATAACCGTGTCTCCAAAACACCCTCTTAGGCACGACTATGCCAAAAGTACACACAATTATGTTTGCTTTCAAATATTTAATCTGATAGAAGATAGACTCAAACACAACCGTGTCAAACTTTCATACAGTTGTGTCAGGTTCCAAAATGCCCACTTGAAGTTATTTTAAATCAAGCACAACCGTGCACATCTCTTGAACCTAAATTAAATGAACAAAATTAAGCTCTTCCTCATCCTAGACCTTAATCTTGTGTGATACTTGCCATATGGACTTTACTAAACCTCATAAAGCATCTTTCTTTTAGCTTTAGTCCTTGTAGTTGGTCCTTTACACTTGAGTGGATCATCACGATCATCATGTTTGGTGCTCACTTGGTTTACAACATTCCCTCCTTCCCCGCGATGACTCATCCTTGAATCATCAACCTCGTCAAAATTAAAAGGAGATAAGTCAAAAAAATCGAAAGTAGCACTCACACCATAATCACTAAGTAAATCTATCTTATAAGAATTATCATTACTCTTTTATAGAACTTATGCAAACTAGGAAACCTCTCTTTTCTAAAATGAACCCAAACCCAATCACTAGGTTCACAAATTAATCTCACACGCCCTTGTTAGCTTGTTAGGCAACCTTTGCATTCTTTTGTTTAATATTCATGAGCACTTTTTCAGTAATTCCTTAATAAAATTAGCCTTTTTTTACCATCTAAATGAACTCTCATATGTAAAGGCAAAGGAGATAAATCTAATGGACTCAAAGGAATAAATCCATAAACAACTTTTGAAGGATAATAATGAGTAGATGAATGCACATTATGATTATAAGCAAACTCAATATGTAGCAAACATTCTTTCTATGATTTCAAATTCTTTTTAATCAATTTGCGCAATAATTATTGTAAAGTGCAATTCACTACCTTAGTTTAACCATCAGTTTGAGGGTGACATGTGGTAGAAAAAAATTTAGTCCCCAATTTAGACAACAAAGTCTTCCAAAAATAACTAAGGAATTTAGCATCCCTATCATTAATAATAGTTATAGGCATTCCATGTAAACATACAATTTCCTTAAAGAAAAGATTAACAATATTTGAGGCATTATTAGTTTTATGAAAGTAATAAAATGTGACATCTTAGAAAAATAATTTACAACTATAACTATTGAATCATTACCAAATTTTGACCAAGGTAAACCCAAAACAAAATCCATGGAAATATCAATCCAAGGTATATTAGGTATAAGTAGTGACATATACAATCCATGAGACTTGGACTTAGATTTAGCTTATCTACACATGATGCTCTTATCATATACTCTTTGCACTTATTAGGCCAATAAAAATGATCATGTAAAATATCTAAAGTCTTAGCAACACTAAAATGCCCCATTAATCCACCCTCATGCGCGTCCCTCACTAAGAGTTCACTCATACTACTCATAGGGAACATAATATATTATCTCTAAATAAGAACCCATTATGCCTACAATACTCTTCAAATGCAAATTTTTGACAAGCATTATAAAATTTGCTAAAGTCATGGTCATTTGCATATAAGTCCTTTATATTTTCAAAACCTAATAACTTAGCATCAAGAATGGAAAGAAGTGCACACCATCAAGATAGCACATCAACAACTATATTTTCTATACCTTGCATATACCTTATGATATACAGAAAAGACTCAATAAACTCACACCATTTGGCATGTCGTTTGTTGAGCTTTTGGTGTCCTTTTAAGTACTTCAGAGATTTATGGTCTATATAAATCACGAACTCTTTAGGCCACAAGTAATGATGCCAGATTTATAAGGCTAAAACTAGCATGTACATTGCTTCATATGTAGGATACTTTAAGAGCTACTCCATTCATGCTAAATTAATGATCAATTTTCCTTCTTACATAAGAGCAACTCTAATGCCCAAACCTGATGCATCACATTCAATTTTAAAAAGTATTAGCAATGTTGGGCAAAGAAAATAAATGCGCAAAAATTAACTTATCCCTAAGCATGCTTCCTCTTATGCATCTTTCCATTTAAATCCTATATTCTTTTTTATTACTTCAGTCAATGGTGTAGTAATGGTGCTAGAGTCATGAACAAATTTGCTACAAAAACTTACTAATCCATGAAATGAATGAACTTCTCTAATGGACTTAGGTGTAGGCCATTCCTTTATTACCTTGACCTTCTCTGTGTCTACTTCAATGCCTTGTGCGCTAACCAAAAATCCTAAGAAAATAAGTTTACTCATGCAAAAAGAATATTTCTTAAGATTAACAAACAACATTTTCTCATTGCAAAACATTAAAAACTAAATGTACATGCTCAAGATGTTCATATAATGACTTACTATAAACAAATATATCATCAAAATAAATAAGGACAAACCCATTATTTGGTCCCTCAACTTATCATGTTTTTTGCAATTGGTCCCTTATCTTCTATTTTGAAGAATTAAGTCCCCCAACTTTTATTTTTCTTTGATTTAATCCTTTTCTGACAAACATTTCAAAATTCAAATTAAGTCTGTTGTCTATTGGCCATCGTGTTTGCAACTCTCCACCTTAACTCGATGACTTGGACTCCATCAATTGTAGATTATGTTGGATATATAAAGTGATGGGAATGGATTAGGGTTTCAAAGCTCTCAATCTAACTCACATAAATCTAACTCAACATTACTCATATTATTCTGCTTATCAATAAATCGCAGGGTGGAAACAAAGAGGATTATGATGGTGTTCCTGATGTGCATCATGGTGTGAAGTGTTTTTGTGGGAATCGGGCTAAATTGATGGTACTGTGGACAAACAGAAACCCAGGAAGAAGATTCTTCCATTGTCTTGAGCATGAGGTTTGTGCAGTGTAGAAAATGATTCATTTTCGTTATGTTTATAACTAATGTGTGCTGAAAATGCTTCGAATTGGTTCATTATATAGCAAGCTAATAATAGAATTTTTTTTTGAACTGATTATGCATGTGTTTAATAATTTTGTAAACAAAATGCCTAAATTTAATTTACTTGATTGCAATGGTGTCGCTTCAACAGATTTGGTCGAATATAGTTTTGTTAGTTTGATTTTGATTTAATGTTTATTGTATTTTTTTTAAGTTAATTTGATTGAACATTATGTGTTAGGGCATGCAGTGTAGATTCTGGAAGTGGCATGATGAGAAATATGCTGAGCATATATGTCAAATGCTTATTAATCTGAAGAGGCAGAAAATGGAGTTAAGAGCTGAGGTGTTTCATTTGAATTGGCTAAATGAAAGATTGAGTGCTGCTGGCTTTTTGAAGATGGAGGGTGATATAACATCCATGAGAGAGCAATTGCAGAAGTTGAGAAAAATTTCAAAGAGACAAAGAAAAGTATGGAGGTTTTGCAGTGGCTTCTTGCAGTTGCTGTTGCTATAATAGTGTACTTGCTAACAATGTATAAGTAAACATTTAACATATGTAATATGTCATAGCAGCTTTGTGTTGGTTAGGCGTATGTAATGTACCTATTATTAATGCTAATACTAGCATTAGAAGTTGGACCTCTTAATGTTAACTTAATAATTTAGTATGTAACTGACATTATAGTTCAATTCCTGTAGGAGTTGGATTGTTGTTAACTATGAATGTTATGTGTTTATGTGTTAAAATATTGCATAGCTATGTTTTAGTTAGTGTTATATCTAACATTATATGTGATATAGGTTAGATTATAAAATGAGTCAAATATAATAGAGATGTGAAACACCTGGAATCTGAGATTACTTGATATATAACATATATAAAGAAGTCATCCAAAATACATCAACAACATACTAATCCTAATGCTGGTTGTACTACATAATCCCATACCCATCATAAGCAAAATAACACACTACTTAATCTGAGTTCACATTGTTAACCATAATTAAAAGATATATAACAATAACTAGAATCCCTAAAATATCTTGTTTTTTTTTTCCCAACAAACATTTCAAATATTTCTTCTTGCATGCTCCGTAAGCCTGGTGTTCCTTTCTTCTTGAAGTTGATTTGGAGTAATGGCTGCTTTCCCTTTCCATTAGAGGCCCCTCCTCTTAAAGCCTAGCTCAAACATTTCACTTGATCTCTTATTTGGTTGGGAGCTGCTAACAGAGATTGATGAGAATTTAGCATGATCTTCAGTTGGTTGAGACAAGCTTTTATAACCTTCATGAATTGAGCGTGAAATTTTTGTACTAGGCTTCATAAAAAAGAAAACACATACATTCAGTTAATCCCAAGGAGACCAAAACTAAATCAGACTCCACTATTTCCTATTTCCAAATTAATAAAACTAAAAAAAAAATAAAAATCATACTCATATTTAAAGTTGTTATGCCTATTTCCAAATTAATAAAACATCCAAAGCCTTCATTTCTTGTACTCACATTTCGTCATTGAGCATATAGAGGCTTATTAAGTTGAGGTTTCCTTGAGTTTACAAAAGCTGCAAACTCAGCTCTACTCTTCTCAGCAAGCTCTCTGAGTGCCCTTGCACTTGCCTCTTGGTGCTTCTAAAACTCTCTAGCACTTGCTTCCTGGTGCCTTCTAAATTCAATCTCATTAGCACTCATATGAGGTGTAAATTGACTTTGGCTTCCTTGCATTTTAGAATCAGTCTGGTTTGATCCATTGGCCGCAGAGCTCTTATATTTCTTACCAATTTGGCTATGGAGCTCTTTGGTTACACTTGCTTTTCTTTGGCTTCCCTAAACCTATTTTGTTTGTTGCCTTCTTATGGACTCGTCACTGGTTTTGCTTGAAGCAGTATGGTTGATGACTCATTCAAATATGATTGGTTAACTAAATAAATAATAAACAATAATAATAATATAAAATATGCTTTATTATAAATTTCAGACTTGTTCAGTTGTTCTTTGTGGGCAGCCTCTTCAATTGTGGCCTTTGAAGTTGCTTAAAGTGCATGTCATTAACCTTCCTCTCCTTGACAATTTGCCTATCTTTGGCTGCTCATCCTTGTCTTTTCTCCTGGTAATCTTTGGCCTGCCAAGCATTTTCCTGTGAGGTGGTGGACGAATCACTTCTTTCCCAGTTTTAGTCCATAGGCTTGGACCCCTGACTGGTTGAAAAAAATTACTGATAAGCCTTCATGTATGTTTCTTATACCAGTGGGAGACATATTTTCAGGTTGGTCAGTGGCACTATATATTGCACAAATGGCATGCTGGCAAGTTATGCCAGTGAGGTCCCACTCTCTACAAGTGAAACTCAGTTGATCTATGTTGACAATATGCCTCTCCTTTGGATCATAAACAAATTTAACCTTATACCCACTGTCCCTATTCTAAACCCTTTGCCACAGGTGAGATTTTTCTTTATTTTTATCTAGTTTTTCCATTGTCCTCAGGGAAACATCACCAACCCAATTCTCTTTTTAGTTATTCTCTCCATGCATTGAATCCTAATATCTTCTAATATAGAAACTATGGGTTTGCATCTTGTTTTAAGAATCCATCAATTAAAGGTCTCTGCAAGGTTGTTATCAACAAAATCATATTCTGGCTTCATTTGAATGTACGCCTTAGTCCAACTCTCTACAGGGTACTCAAGCACATCTTCGACAATCCCCTCACCAAGAGAATTTAGCTCCTCTAACTTTGATTTTAACTACTAAACATATGTTGACTTGGCACAATCCCAAAAAGCAATCTTCCTCTCCTCACCTTTCCACTTTTTTTACCAAGCTACATATATATGTCGTGCACACATCTTGTGCTCAACCTGTGGAAGTATTTCCTTCATTGCACCAGACAATCCCTGAAAATTATAAATTAAACACTAATATAAAAACCAGAAGGCAACTAAAATAAACTAAAGCACACGTTAAACTGAAATAGTAAAATTGTTCTAGTCAGACTGAAGTCAAATATAAGTTAGCAATAAGGCATTATTAAAAATGAAAAAAATTAATAATGGGAATGAAAATTAACTTTTGCATGTCTGAAATTATTGTGTACTTTTCTCCATCTCCAAGTTCTAAGTCATATTTAAGGCATTTAAGGAACCAGCCCCAGTTTGTCTTGTTCTCAATGGACACAACACCCCATGCAATAGGGAATAATTGATTGTTCCTATCCCTCCCTATTGTACATAACAATTGACCTTTACATAGGCCTTTAAGAAAGCACCCATCAAGGCCAATAATTGGCCTATAACCTTCTTTCAACCCCTTTTTGCATGCAAAAAAACACACATAGAATCTTTCAAATACATAGTCATCACTTGCATCATCTTTGTGTGACTTCACAAGGCATGTTGAACCTGAATTGCTACTTCTAATCTCCTCGACATAATAATGAAGTGATGCATACTCATCTCTATAGTTTCCAAACATATCTTTAAGAATTCTATTCTTTATATTCCAAGCAAGAATTAATCATATCTTTAACTTTAAATCCACCTCAACCATTTTCTTAAAATCCTTGAACTTCATGTGTGGTAGATGAATTAATTTATGCTTATAGAACTTTGCAAGGTACTTACTGCTTACCATTCTGATCTTGTTCTCCCTACTACATTGGTACTTTGGTAGGTATGTTTTAACTGTCCATGTATCATCATTATGCTCTTTACTGACTAATAGTACCCATGGACAACCTTCATTACCCTTTGCTCTCACTCTAACCTTGTCATTTTTCACAAAGTGAATCCTCAACCCCTTGAGGATTGCATACTTCGCAATGGCATATCAAACTTGGTGAACGGATTTGAATATCATCCCTAGGCAAAACACAAGCATTAAAGCATCCTCATCAAACTTGATCTTTGTACTACTCCTTCTTTGTGCTTCCTCATCTTCATCACTGTAATAACTGCCAATGTCTGAACTGTCATAGTACATAGAAACTATCGAGTCATTATCAGCTTCTTTATCTTCCATACCTGCTACTACATCTTTAACCTTTACATTTTCGTTGACAGTTTGCCTATGTCCACCAATAGTGTCACAATGCTCAATTTCCTCACTATTCTGGTTTGCAACATTATCTTCAGTTGTTGTTGGTTTTTTCTAGTGAAAATCCCTCACTTTGTTCCTTGACTCTTGTAGCTCATCATCCTCTTCATCAGATAGAAGTCTAACATCCACATATAAGTTATCAAAGGTGATATAAGGCATTTCATTTCCCTCATCTCCACTTACATCATTAACTTGATCCACATCTTAGTCAAAACCATGAATAAGTATGTCATGCATCAGTTCTTCATTTAGTTACATAAAGGGTTGGCTTCCTCTTGATGTATCTTCATGGTTCTTATCATTATCCCCTGCATGAGCAATGTAAAACTCTAATATGTCCCCATTTTTCACTTTATTGCATATGTCCATTACACCAACATCAGAATCAATAACTACAAACCCACCTCCATCCTTTGGTTTATAGTATAGAGCAGCTATCTTATCATACCCCACATCCTCCTTTATATATGCCATTAAAGTTGGATAGGATATAAAATCTACGTCTAGGGTTTCCTCTACCATTTTAACCTTACCACCTACATATGTAATTTCTTTTCTATTGACGAATTTACCCTCATAATGTACTAATAAAGACACAAGTACTGTCGACATTTATGCTTGCAACCAACATTCCAGACCAAAATAAAGTTATAAATTTCACTTTCCAAAAAAACTCAATAAAAAATGATAGCAACACATGCACATTACTAAAATATTCAACACTTTGTGGGGAAACAAACAAAACTCATAATATATAATTCCTATTGCACAAATAGCAAACAAATATTCAGGGACCATATAGCATTACTGCTATCATACACTGAGTTTTGACTATCCCCCAAAAAAGTCCAATGATGAAAACATCTCCCCGAATATGACAAGTGTTTGTTCATTGGTACCGCCTCTGAAGCATGCTGTGAGTCTGAAAAGCCCAAACCGAGCAAAATTGACCTTTGAATCGTTAAGTGGCACCCCAATTTTATGAATTATGAATTATCTGAGTGGTAAGTTGCTCATTTCAAACAATTATTGCTCAAAACGAGCAACTCATCAGACCGACGTTCATCTCATGAAACCAGAGTTCCACTTCGTGAAATCGAAAGCTGATTTTGACAAAATGAACATAAAAAACATGTCCAAAAAGTCCCAAAACCTTGAAAAGCACCCCCAAAATAGTAAGATTAGAGCCCGAGAAGGCTGCTTGACGCGTTTAAGAGGGCGTGATCACGCTCCCTAGTACGTGTGCACACACGTAAAAGCGCGCACACATGCATCTTGGGATGCGTGATCACATATTTTTAGGCATTTTTCCCTATAAATAGGGGCCTCTATCTCCATTTTGAGGAGGTAAGAGCCAAGGAGAGCCAAAAGTAGATGCACACACTGAAACACTGTCTAATTAAAGACTCAAGAGTCCCAATTCACACACTTTTAGCTCACCTTCTACATTTTTCGTAGGATTTTTTAGACCGCTTTTGAACCAAACCCAACCATATCTTTGTCAAAGCACACTTCAAAGGTATATGAATTTTCATTACACACATCATTTTCAACCTCTCAACGAACACCAAAAATAGCATCAAATTGTTGGGAGGTTAGAAACCTATCTCTACCACATAACCTAAACCTCATGCTATAGAATGGATTATGATCATCAATGAATTGAGTTCTCAAGGTAAAGGTGGAAAGGAATTCAATAACAAGAGAATGATAGGTAGGAAGAGGTTCAAAAGCAAAGTGATAAATACCTATCCCATCAAGTAGAGAATGAACTTCTTTATAGCAACCAATCTTTTCCAAATTGGATTGAGACATGAACTGGGTAGATATAATTTTCCTTTTTCCAAATTGTTGAGCTCTTTGTCTAAGTTGGATTGAGGAATAAGAGATTGAAGGTTGCTTTCTAGGTTCTTCTTGAAGATGAAACCACTTCTTGAGGAACCTTCTTCTTAGGAGCCATGGAGAGAAGAGAGAAATTGCAAAGAGAAGAATTTGATTTGCAAATATATGAGGTGATGAAGACGAGTGAGATTTAAAAGGTTTAAATAGGCAAAGATTAGGGTTAAAACTCCAAAACAAGTCATAAAATAAAAAAAAAATAGCATGAATTTGTTAGAATTTAGGAAAATGTGCAAAATAATTTCAAATCCTACTTAATGTAGGATTTCTCGACTGCCAGGCCTACCCTCACGAGCGGCTCACACTCATGAGTGTCACTTGTGAGCGTGGCTGGCAGAATGAGAAGCAACAGTCATGAGCTGCAACTGCTCGTGACGCAATTGCACTATGGCCCCTGATCTTTCAAAATTTGGACAATTACGTCCCAAAAAACCTTACAATTAGGTCCTTAAGCATTTAAATCATCATAACATTATATCAAATCTTAATTGAACTTAAATGCTATTAAGGATAATATCATAAATGAATATATTTGAAGGATTTAAAATAATGAAAATATAAATCATGCTATTAAAGAAGGATTTAAAATAATTAAATGGCAAGATGATTGTAATAGATAATTATTTGACATAAAATTTTAATAATTAAAAAATTCAAAGCAAATTTTAAAATTTGAATTTTATCATGCAAACGAGAAAGTCAATGTAATGATTTATGTATATAAAGGTATTTGCATATTTTAAATAACCAATAAGTTGAGTAAAACTCAATTATTAATAACTAAATAGCAAATATTCAAAATTAAGTTTTACATGATATTAAAAGTAAACCAAAAAAAATTGTTTAAAGGCAGTTTTAAAAAAGAGTAAAAAATGAAAATAAATATGCTAGTAAAATTTAAATATGAACAAGTTTTATGAGAAAGAATTAGATACAGAAAATAAACCGAAAAGCATAAGTATTTGAAGAACACACTTACACAAGAATCCAATCACCAATTTAGCAATTTATCACAGGGCTAAGGCAGACTTGTGCCATCAATCGTACAAATCTCATGGTTAATGAAATTCAATCTTTCTTCACACAAATGTTTGGTAAAGATGTCTGCTAATTGGTGATTAGTGTCAACAAATTCAAGACGAATATCACCAATTTGTGCATGATCATGTAAGAAATGATGTCTAATTCAATATTCTTGATTCTAGAATGCTGAATGGGATTCTTACTAAGGTTTATAACACTTGTATTATCACATTTAATAGGAATGTGATCAAGTTCACTGCCATAGTCCTTAAGTTGTTTTTTTTTCCATAAAACTTATGAGCAACAACAACTGGTTGCAACATATTATGCTTCAGCGGTGGACAAGGCAACTGTAGACGGCGGGGTTTAGTGCATGCCTAAGTTTATCGCAACCACGATGTTGTTTGAGCTCAGGGCTCTAGGGAACACACTAGCCACTGTCACAAAGACATGGTGTGGAGATGAGGAGTCGCCACCTAGGGTAATAACTTGGACATATCGAAGGTGGTGGTAACTTGATTCTCTAATACAAGCTAGTACCAAAGATAGGAGTTCTGGATACGGAATACCAACTTCTTTTAGTCTTATGTTCATTTAGAATTATTTTATGAATTACTATCTTATTCCCTAATTACATGCAATTTCATTAAACCCTAATTGAACATCGATCTAACCCTAAGGCAACAAATCCATGAAAAAGCATATAAAAAATGCATTCGAGGCGCAACATCCCTAAATCTAAACTACATTTGATTTTAATTTTAAGTTAGCTAAATCTACATATTTTTATTTACAAGTGAAATGGAACTAAAAGTGGGCCTATATTAATTATATTAGTGAACTTAAATCTATTATTTTTAATTCTAAAGAAAATGAGCCTAAGTCTATTAAATTTTAAAAGAAAAAGAAATGAATTAGTGAGCTTAATTCTAATAAATTTTAATAAAATGATCATAAGTCTACAAATTATGAAGAAGGTTTTATTAATGGGTTGA